>JAKLLW010001176.1:0-17843 GCA_022814695.1 Neocatenulostroma microsporum
AGACACCGCTACCCAAGCCTGGTACGTCTGTCTGACGGACCACGATACACAACTGTTCGATGGTGCTGATCATCTCTCTCATAGTCGTCATGGACACTGGCAAGAACATCGAACTTCCCTCCCGTGACTCTGGCCGCAAGATCCCATGCCGAGTGTTCTACCCCAAGGAAGGCAAGCCCAAGGGCGTCATCATGCATATTCACGGTGGCGGTTGGGTCCTCCAAAGCCAGCACTTCCACGATCCACAGCACACGAACCTTGCAAACGACTGCCAACTCGTCGTCGTCTCCGTCGGGTACCGACTTGCTCCTGAGAACCCTTACCCAGCCCCGAACGAGGATTGCTATGATGTCGGCGAGTACCTGGTCGACAACGCCGAGAAAGACTACGGCGCTCCATTGATGTTCATGACTGGTGATTCGGCCGGTGGACACCTCAGTGTCGTGACCTGCTATCATCTCCTTGAAGCACGGCCGAAATTTGCGTTCAAAGGTCTGATTCTGAACTTCGGAGCCTACGATCTCAGCGGTTTCCTCCCGCAAGCGCACCACTTCGACCTCCCTCTCGTGTTGGACGTCAACATCATGAACCACTTTGTCGATGCTTACCTCCCCAACACCACTCCCGAGCAGCGAAGAGATCCTATGATGAGTCCCTTCTTCGCGGATGTAACGAAGATGAAGCTGCCACCCGCCCTCTTCACGGTGGGAACACTGGACTGTTTGATGGACGACAGCGTGTTCATGAGCGCCAAGTGGAGGACGACCGGGGCGGAGAGCATACTGAAGGTGTACCCTGGTAAGTCGTAACGATGGACGGATGTGGAGAGTGCTGTGCTGATGAAGGGCAGGCACGCCGCATGGTTTCGTGTTCTTCCCTCCAAAGGACAGCTCGCCGGAGATACAGAAGTCGCTCGATGACATACACATGTATATCAAGGAGAAGATGTTGACGTGATGGAACGAAAGTAGATGAAGTACAGTAGGAGCTGCTCTCAACTGCCTTCTAATCGCAGCTTGCTCCCTCCGGAGATCTTGGTAGACGTTCGAGACGATGGAGGCAAGTACGTCAACGCAGAGCTGGGTTCTGGGAGGAAATAGACAACATGAGGAGAGCTTGTCGTTCGACTCGCTCATTGCACACACTCTTGAATGGTTTGAGGGCAAAATTACCTTCCACCACATCCTGAATGCGATTTTTACAGTAATAGGCTTACCCGGACTTCTTCTTCGTCCCACCACCACTCTTCGTCGCCGCTTTTCCATCTACTCCATTCATCGCCTTCGTCACCGTCTCAGGTGCTGCAGCCTTCGCAGCCTTACTCTTCTTTGCACCCTTGCCAGCCACCCCATTCTTCACCTTTTCGCCAACCTCCTTAACAGCCTTCTCCTCCCCATCAACCCCCTCGACAACCTTCGCCGGATCCAGCGCCTTCACAGCCTTCGTCTTCTTTGCTTTCGGATCAATCCCCTTCCTCCTCATCTGCTTCTTCAGACTCCTCTCAATATACTCTGCATCCTCCTCGTCATCCCACCCACCAAAAGCATCATCACCGCCCTCACCCTCCTCATCTTCAATCCCGCCAATTGCTGAGTCGACCTCAACAACATCAGTTCCATTAGTAACTCTCTCCTGCCTCCCCTTCTCCTCAGCACTTCCCTGCGCCCTCACAGCGTTGGCGGGAGTAGGTCCAATCTTCTTAAGCTTTGCCACGAAGAAGCCGTCCACGTTGTAGGCATGTGGATAGTAGCGACGAGTCTCCTTCATAGAAGGGTGGAAGCGCTTGGACTGGTACTTCTGGAAACCTTCCTTCCCGAGAGGTAGACCGGTGGGTACCAACTTGACGTTAGGTCGTTTGTTGAGAGCATATTGCACGACTTGCTCGTTCTCCTCCACGGTCACTGAGCATGTGGAGTAGACGATGTAGCCGCCGGTCTTGGAAGCGTGGTCCACGGAGTCTATCGCTGCGAGCAAGAGCTGCTTCTGCAGATGCGGGAGCCGCAAGAAATCCTCGGGTGTCTTGTTCGTCTTGACAGAAGCGTCTTTGGCAATGACGCCGGTACCCGAGCAGGGAGCGTCAAGGAGTACGCGGTCGAATCCACCCATGACTTTCGGGAACTCGAGGGCAGAGTAGTTGCATACGATGGTATTCTTGACACCCAAGCGGTGGATATTACCGATTAGACCTTTCGCACGGTCTTTACTGGCATCGTTGGCGAAGATGCAGCCGGTATTGCGCATCAATGCCGCTAAGTGCGTGGTCTTGCCTCCTGGAGCAGCGGCCATGTCGAGGACGCGTTCGTGCTCCTGCGGTGCGAGCGCCATGACGGGTAGGAAGGAGGAAGCGGCTTGGAGGATGTATTGGCCTGCCAAGTACTCTGGCGTGGCGCCGAGCGGAACCTGGGACTCAAAGATCTGGAGGCCGATTTTGGACCATTTGACGGCTTCGAGTGTGACGCCGCGGTTGATCAAGGCGTGTGCCAGGTCTCGGCGGTGAGTGCGGAGGGTGTTGGTACGGATGACCATCGGTCGAGGTGTCTCGTTTGCGTCGAAGAAGGATAGAGCTTCTTGGGGCGGGAAGAGTGAGAAAAGCTTCTCAGCAAGGAAAGCAGAGTAGCCGTAGTAAGCGCAGATGTCCTTCAGCAGAGCTTGGGTGTAGTCTGCTCTACTTCGGGTAGCATCGTGGAGCTCTTTGAAGTTTGTGAGGACACGGACGGTCTCGGTGATTCGCGTCCGTAGCAGTTGCAAGTCAGGTGCTAGCATGCTTCGCTTGCCACCTTCTTCGTCGTCGTCATCCAGTGGTATGTCGGCCGCAGCGATGTTCGTCTGCATTGCATCCTCTTCAAGCTCTGCCTCTGCTTCGGCCTCTTCTTGCGCTCTCTCCTCGTTCAGTTTCTGCGACAGACCAGCAATGTTCGCCGCCGTAAGCGCTTCTTCTGCATCCGAGTCATCGTCTTCAGACCACACGCCCTTCTGCACCTCCTGATCCGAGTCTACCACATCGTCATCATCAACATCCGACGGCGCATTCGCAAAGTCGTCCGCATCGCTATCAAGCTCATCGTCGTCCAGATCATCCAGGCCTACAGCATCTACACCATCCAGCTCGTCTTCCATAACATCCGGGTCATCAATACCATCTCCGCTCAAATCCGACATGTCATCCTCATCCTCCAGCGGCATGCTGACTTCATGCTTCACTTGCTTCGCCGGCTTTTGCTGCGCTTTGAAGCTACCCTTGGTCGCACCCTTGCCAGCCGAGTTCGCAGCGTTCTTTGGTCCTACATTGAGCTTGCCCTTCGCTATAGGCGCCTGTCCGCCCTTCTTCTGCTTCTTGATAGGTGCATTCGTCGGTGCGGCCGACTTCCTCTTTTTGCTGAAAAGTCCTTCGTCGAGCGGCGCAGGCGGGCCTTGCTTTTGCATACGGCGAGAGGGGCCACGTGAAGGACCCATGGCGATCTAAAGAACTTGTACGTACACCTATTCGCTCAGATGTATCGTGCTGCTTGACAATCCGCTGGGAGTTTCACATGCGCAGAGAAAAAGCTCGAGTATGGAACCGTTCCGCCTGAACTTTTGATGGCTGCGTCGCTGATTGGCAAAGAACAGGAGCGCGCTAGCGTTCGGCTTGCGAGATTCGACAGCCGGACTTTTGCATCGTTCGAATCTGCTCCGCCAAGAATGAGCATCCGCTAGCTCGCGCTTTGATCGGGCCAATGAGCATCCCATGGAGCTAGACGGGCATCCGATTGGTCTTAAGCAGGTTCACGCTAGTGCTCGGCTCCAGGTTCGAATCTTCGCGTTTTCGGATCTCTCTGCCAAGATTGAGCACTCGCTAGCTTTCTGCTGAGCCGAACCAATCGGCTGCAGTGGCGGGCGGTCTGGGCCGACGTTTTTGGCCGAGACGCGAACCTCACTGGCTTCGACGCGTCTCAATCTTCGACCCATCTCATTGCGTCGATACACTATTGCTTGTGTCGAACTCTCGCAGTTGCTGGGTCCCTTTCGTAGTACGCCTTGTAATCAGAATGTCGACACACTCGGTGTTGGGCAAGAGGCCACACTCCGACGCCTCCCTTGACGCAGCGAGTTCACCAGTGAGACGGAGTAGGCGACTTGCATTACCGGAGCTACACAGTGGCAACGCAGGCGATGGTAACGACGGTCGTACCACGTTGCTGGGCTTGCCAGCCGAGCTACGGGTTCAGATCTATGAGCACCTCTTTGAAGACCTAGTCACGCCTCTGCAATCCTCCTGTGACGACTACCCGGAGCACTCACCGCTCGTCAGCTATGTCAACCTGCTACTAGCCTGTGGGCAAACGCGAGATGAGGCAGAACCCGTCTTCCAACAACATTACGCCTCTCGTGTAATCCTGTACTACGAGGAGTCTTCCGCTCTAGTCGAGCTTGCCCAAAACCTGACCAAATACCCCTTCCTCCAGAACGTTGGCTTCTGCCTCCGCTCCCGCCCAACAAGCTTCCAACACACCCGAGCCAAAATCGAAATGAGCAGGTCAATACACTCGCTCTTCGAAGAGCAAGCAAGTACAGACCGACAAACCCGCGCAATCCACTTCTTTTACATCGAGCTCGTAGGCTACTACAGCACAGTTCTCTGCTCGCGGCATCGACGCAATGCTATGGCCGGCTCGCTCGAGCAACATGGATTCGTCACCACGCGTGAGGACCACTCAGAAGACAACCCCCACCGGCGTGAGATGTGCACGAAGCTACAGTGGCCTCGGGTCCAGGGCAGCACGTGTAGTTTGAGCTGTCATAATTGGGGTACAGGGTGTGCGCTCTCCTCGTGGGATCGGGCGTGTATGGTACTCGAAGGCAAGTTAAGCGATCTGAGAGTGGGTGGTTTTGATCTGAGGTTGGCTCGCGGGAGGCTCGCGGCTGTTAGGAGTGAGAAGGCAGATATGGAAGCTGAGGCGAATGTGACTAGGGCTGCGAAGTTGGAGGAGATGGCTCGTTTGGCAAGGAGCTGTCCTGGCGGTATGAGGCATGTGTAGGTTGTGACTGAAGTGCATTCCCGAGTCAAGCAAAGGGAACCGCACACTGCTTTGACTTGAGAAGTCTGCATGTCGAGGGAGACTCGCTATGCAGCCTGCTCTTACGTATGCTCCACCGGACGTCGCGCCCATAAGTCAACCTTGCTCGGACACTCAGAAGACGGTTTAATCGTAGCACAGCAGCGGGATCGCTACCGGGTGGCAAACATGATGCAGTGAAGCTTGCCTGACTGCCTACTGCTGGACGGTTCCGCAAATGCTGACAAGGCCTTACTGTACCAACCCTGCAACCTCGACCGCTGCGACTACAAGCCCCGCCGATCGACCAACAGCGACCTCACTCCTTGCTCCACTCCAATATCAAGCTGATTGCCAAAACACCGCCAAACGTGACCAGAGCCATAGCAGCGATAATGCCACTCCTAGTGATCCTGGCAGTGCTTCTGAAAAGGGACTTTATTTGTGGCATAGCACGTCAGCATATGCCACCGTCATCTGCGAACGCCAGCGAGCTAGAGTACCTCAGGCTGCTTATGGTGCGACTGAACGGCACCACTTTCACCATGGAGTTAATGCCTAACGCCAACGATACCGATGGTCGGCAATGCAAGATTCTGGCAGAGTACTGAACCCGGAAGCTCCAGTGTTCGATCATGAACTTGCAGCGCAAGTGCTGAGCGGCTGGCCGTATCTGCGAGGGGGGTGCGGAACGATGTAAGGTGCGGTTTGTGGGAGACTCGGGATTGATGTAAGGCGGGCATGAATATGATGGGAAGGAGTGAAGAAGTGTTGGTGCCTGAATTGCGCTGCCTGCGTTACCGGTGTAGGAATGTCTTTTTTGTCTCGCTGAGTATCTACGCCAGTGTCCGAGGTAGCGACGACTTGGTCAAGAACGTGCAAGAGTCTTAAGGTTCTCTGCCACCTTCAGCGACACTATGAGCTGTTGCTTCACTCGCCTCGCCGTCACAAGGAATCGCTAATACGTGGGCGGCGAATGCGCCTGCTTCATGGAGACTGTGTTCGGAGGAGAGCTCACCTGTGCTTGAGGCTCATTTCTGAGGAGGAAAAGGCTTTCAAATACCCAATGACGGATACCTGTGCTCGGTTCAGGCTTAAGAAGCGCAGATGGGATCAGGAACGGTCACGAAGAAAGCATATGATTCCTCGTGTGCGCACCATCAAGCTTCCGTGCTGCCACGCCACGTGTCGCTGCGCTGATGTCGATGCTCAACCAGCTTATGCTCACGGTCTACCAAAAGCGCCAGGAAGCCCATGCCATCGGATAGGAGATCACGGGCAGGTCGTGTCCATACTTCAGCGGACACCATGTTGCGCTTGTATAAGTGACTTTCAACGGCGTACACGTCAGTATCATATGCCCGTAGGTTGTAAGTACTGCGGTCCTGAGCCCTCTCTCCTTGATACTCTCACCACCATTAACTCTTTGCGACCATTGTATGGTGCACATATCAAGGGGTGTCACACACGGCAAGACACAACGGCCAGATGGGCAGAGTCGTTACTGCTGATGTTGATGCTAACATATAGCGGCTCATGCACCTACGATCACCTCGGGACATTTCAATCCAACCATGTTCAGCCTTGCGACCTGGATGACTCGCCCCCAGGCCAAGTGGCTGACAAGAGCCTGGGCGACTGGAACATTAATGCCGGCTTCAAGGATGGCTGTAACAAAGGACAGATCCAATTTCCCACTCCCCATGTGGCCCGAGACAATTCTTCAAGCGATTCCAGCACGCATGTTAGCGTGGAACACTCCGAAAAGATCTCAAAGCGAGGCCATGGCTTGACAACAACCAACAGTGACCCTACGAAGCTTACTCTTTGGCCTAAAGGAGGCGCCGCCGATTATAGATTCAAAGGCACGCCATACGAGCACCGATCCCTGATTCGATACTGCTTCGCTGATGAAGCCTCGGCAAAGAGACTAGGTAGAGTACTCATTCGGGCTATTGCTCAATGGTATCCGGCTATGCTGTACTCCAGTATGGCCATTGTGCCTGATGCCGGATGTCGCGGTCAATGGGATTGCATCTGCGGTCCTCATACCTCACGTGACGCATTGTTAATCTTTGACGCCTGGACATTATCAGATGATCAGGTCGGTGACGGTCCTGGTGCGGTCATCGCGGAGCGAGCATCTGATCTGTCTACAATTGGATACTTGCCTCGCCTTGCCGACGACGGCTATCCCAATGCGTTGCTACTCGGCTCTTTGGAAGACGAGAACAGTCCGCGATTCCAAGCTTTGGCGCTTTCTGCCATGACGCACGAGCTAGGTTCGTGGTCATTCAGTTGCACGGGACAATACGTTGCAAGGCTAATCCAAGTGACTAGGTCATGTCATCAGTCTTCTCCACGAGCACCAGCGCTCTGATGCTTGGAGTGGGAGGTACATCACTTTCCAGTGCGATCAGTTGAAGGGTTACAAGGCAGTACTCGAAAAGATGAAGAGCGAGACTGGCGATACCCGGTTTCTGCCAGGCCCGACACCGGAGCAAAAGATGGCGAAGATGTGAGTCTACCCTGATTGTCCTTTGTCGGGACTACAAAAGGACTACGCTGACAGCTGCACATGCTCGTAGATGTACGGACCCAAAGCTTGCAGAATCGTACTTCAAGAGAGTCTTGGCCCACTTACCCATGTTGCATAACGACCGCTTCTCGGGTCTCGAGGTCAGTCTACGCTATGACTACCTCAGTATCATGCACTATAGCTCTGCGGACGGGACTGCGGCCGAGTCCGCGAACGATCTTGATCCAGTGCACTACACCAAAGGATACCCAACACTGAAGCACCCAGATCGAACATGGCCTGGCAAATCACGGTTCATCTACACGGGCGGCAGTTCAGACCCTAGTAAAAGAGCTATATCGGTTCTCGACACACTCCGCGTAAGCGAGATGTATCCGGCACCGGGGGGACCGCAGATGGCAGCACATTTGCTACAAGAGGCTAAGAAGTTGGAATCTACGGGGTGGGTACAGGTTGAGGTCAGGCTCACTGGGCTGGATGGACAAGTCTGCTACCATGAGATCGTGAAAGCTGCGGAGACGCCGGTTCTTGAGGCGCTGCCTCCGGACAAGCGACTCAACCCTGCGGCGCCGGCGTTCGTACCTCCAGGGCATCCGTCGAAGAAGCGAGGACTTGGTTCGAGAGGGGATGGGAGCCGGTGGAGGTGATACCCACAAAGCCAAATGTCAAGACTTGCCTCTACTGTGGCCACGGCTTGTGCAATGCCGTCGTTGGAGTACTGAATGCGGGAGGGTGAACAGAGTCCATATCAGATTCTACCAATATTTCAAGATGAGGAGTAGGCTACGACCATGCATTACGATGTTATAGTGTTATTGGGTAGAGCACTTTGCCATGTTGGAGCAGTGTGCTGCTATTGAAACCTTGGAAGGCCATATTCGAGTTCGATTGCTGCCTGGAATAAAGAAATGGCCGCGGGATTCGCGGCGATGCGTCTGTCACCTCGCAGCGGTACGGTACTGTTGAGATGTCGGAAGGCGAAACGTGAGCTCGGTTGTCATAAGGGGAGAAGGAGGACATGGCGGCAGCGATGCTATCACCAGCTAGCGGTACACTGACATGAAAATCACAGAAGGCGATTACATGGACACGGCTGCTGCATGTGAGGATGGATGTGATGACAAGTGTTTCCCGATTTTGAGGGCATTGAGGCAGTAGTAGGTATGGGCTATTCTCAATGCCGGGCAGTACGAGAGCAGGATGAATCTTAGGACCTGTGCTTTTGCTGGCCGCTGGTGCGATGAGCCACAGTATTGTTAATAAAGGACGGACACTAGCGCTGTCTACTGCAGGCTGTGACAACATGTAAGTCGGGCTTATCTCAAGACCAGTACGTGGCTCACATCCTCTCCATCAATCTCACGTGCAGGCTCGTGTCGTTATCGTCTGCACGAGCGTATGGAACAGTCGCATGTTGTGGAGCTATTGATTGACAGCAGCATATGCACACGATGTGCGTGCTTTGCACGGCTCAGTGCTAAGCCTCAGAAGCCAGCATGCTCTTCACTTGGCCTACAAGGCCACGTCGACGCACGCTGCATTATCCGCAACGACTGCGGTCTCATGCTCCCAGAAGGCATAAAAGCCTGGTTCCCTTCCTCCACACCCTTCGACACAACAATGAACATTGAGTGAACATTACCAGGACTACATCAACACCATACACACTCGGCGTCAGCATGATGGGCCGGAAAGAATTGGCCATGGTTTTGGTCCTTCTAGGTCTATGCGGCGGCTGCCTGAGCTGGATGACTCCTATCAACAACACAATCGAATACAATAGCCTCGACATGAGCCAAGACAACATAAGCGAAAGACATGGCGGCGTCGAAAAGCGATGGTTCATCGTCCCGTATCACCGAGTAGACGCAGATACAGGAGTTCGGTGGCCACCTATGAGCGATGTCGACCATTCATTCAGAGGGAAACCTGAAGGCAACGAGCGCTGGGTACGATTTTGTTTCACGAACGAGAAATCTATGAACAATCTGTGGAATGTGATGATGCACGCCGCTGCTCTTTGGTCACCGAGTTACGAGTACTCCAACATGAGGATCAAACCTGACCCGGGCTGCGGTGAGGACAACTGGAAATGTCTGTGCAGTGGCAAGACGAAGCCAGATGCGCTACGGATAGAAGATACTTACCTGGCGCGGCCGAAGAATTATCGTTTAGACGAGTCAACCTGCACACAGGGTTATCTCATTGGCGACGGCAGGAACAAGCTAGGTCATGGCGGACTTGATAGTCAGAGCGGCGTCCAACCTTGCCGCGGAGATCTCAAGGGAGAACACTGCTCGATTGTTGCCTCTGTGATCATGGCGCATGAGCTCGGTAAAGTCTGCCCATCTTTGAAGCCATGCCATGCGCTAACGCAGGTCACAGGCCACGCCATTGGATTTGGACACGAACACCAACGGTAAGTGCATAGTATGGCCCTGAAATGTTTGTAGCTGACGATCCACATCATCTGCCGCAGACCGGACGCCCATCGGGACTGGGTTGTCTTCATGTGCCACCAGATGGACCAATGGGAGAAAGTGAAGAGCGAAGTTGTCCAACAAGGAAGCAAGGATCGTCGGTTTCCGTCCGACAAGGACATCTTTCAACGGATGGAGATGGTGTAAGGTGACGTACCAGTGTTGTACTCTCGGCATGTACTAACATTGATCGTTCCAGCTGTAATGATGCCGACCTTGCCACCACATATTGGCCGGCCCTCTTGGACTGGATCCCAAGCGCCTATCCGATGGGTTCTACAAGCGAGTATCGACACGGAGATGTCTACGACTACAGAAGTATCATGCACTACGACTCGAAAGCGGTTCGCACGACTGATCAGCCACCGTGGCCTCTGATGAAACATCCGAAGCAGGTCAAAGCAGGCGAGTCTGCGGTCATCTGGCAGGGCGGCAGCGAAAACCAATACCGCAAGTCCATATCCGTGCACGACATCGCTGGAGTGGCTGAGATCTACGATGATGAGAAGAAAAAATACGAAGCTGCCATGGAACTGGAGAAGAAGAAGGCGACTTGGGAGCCAGTCGGGTTCACCATCAAGAACATGCATTTCACCACTACAGTACACCCAGCACCTACGAGTAGCTGAATAGAGAGAGTATGAGCCCAGACTGCTCCTGCTCCTCCTACTGCTCGGTCAGGCAACGGGACTGACGGCCTGAGCAGCACCAAGTTAACGAATGGCAAGGAGAATGATTGCCGAGGGGCATCTGGAGGCGTTGATTGCTGCATGGTTGATCGACTGTTCGATTGCCATGTTTGAAGAGGAGTTTTGTGCTTGCTGTATGTTCCTTTGCTATGACAGTTGATTCGGCGTGATGTAGGATTGCGAGGGCTGTGTTGAGGTCTCCTTATGTCGGGGCCTTGGGATCGTCGGATTGGATGTGGCGGTCGACGAGGGCCTCTTATGAGGACAATCTGGGCATGTGTGTGATATCTTCAGGTAGAGTTTCTTGGTGAGCTGACTGGCTAGTTCTGTACCAAGGCTTAACGATACTGGACATTTCCGCCATCTCCTCAATACTGAAATGACTTGGTGCTGCTGTATCGTTCATTCCGCAATTGAGAGAAGTCGTTCTCTTGGAGGTAACATAAAGTCTTATCAAGGCTGCCTTCAAACAAGGGAGCTACTGCACAGGGCCCTCCTAATCCAGCTATACACTTTAACATCGACAATCAAGCGAGTAACACCAGCACTTCCACGACGAAATACCCGAATCGGATGCGCTTTCCCTCCTTGCTGCACGGGTCTCCTCTACCTCAACACCAATGGACCACATGTAGCGCCCGACAGGTACTTCCGCAGACACAGCGCATTCTGGGATAGTACTGTTCAGCTCCTCAAACGAAGATACGACCTTCGATCAACTTGAGATGCGCAAGCTGTCCTCAAATCTCATGCCCACCCGCGACCCATCTTCTTCGGATCCAACAGAATCAAGTCCAGATCATCCAGCCCCAACAAAGCACAACCACGAGCCATCCGTATAGGACGGTGCCTAGCACGCCGCCGTACAGCCAAGGCGGAACTCCTAGGCAGGCTATCTCGGCTTGGTAGGCGAAGATTGAGACCCAAAGCAGGGGGTGGATCACGGCGCCAATTGTCGTTGTACACTGCATGATCGCTGTGCGTGGCCGAGTTGTTCTCGTTCGCCGTGCAGCTCTGACGTACTCCATGAAGAAATTGAAGTTGATAGCGCCAATGACGAAGTTGAGAAGGCCCAAGACGATGTAGCCTGTGAGGAACGCATGTTTCGCCAGCATCCACGTCGAGAGTGACATCGTGACGGAGGGTCCGAGAGGCGTATCGACGGTGAGTCCTGTAGTGCTCATGATTCCGGTGTTGGCACGGAGTTTTCGATGGGCATTATCTAGCTCAGTGGATATCTGCTGGTTCGATTGAGCGTTCTCGAATGGGAGGTTGCCAGCCCGTGCTTTGGTGGGCACAAGACGTGCTTCTTCCACGAGCGTCCTGTAAGGCTACTTAGACGCCAAGCTCGTTCGGAGAAGCTTTCGAGCTCTTCGAAGAAATCCACAGTGATTCAGAAGAGGATGTGGTGACATCTGTTGGTGAACATGAGGACCTACGAGGAAAGGTGTTTTATGTTGTGTGCAGAAGTTGCTATCCGGTAACTTGGAAACATCTTTGGAAACATCGTTTAGCAAGCAAGCGCACCGCAACGCAAAGCTGCAGAAGCGACGACACATCTTCAGGTGGTATTGACGATATCCTCAGAAGTGGCCGATATAGCTTGGTACGCGTCATGAGCGTATCCGAGAACCTCGAGCGATCGACCTGGAACCACGGAGCCAGTGAGGACATGTTGTGTCCCAGAACCACGGTAGAGTCTCTCGCACTCCTATGCAAAGGTATAACAACAGGCAGTGCTGTAGCTAGCCAGCTGCCCTATCTTCCAACTGCAGACACATCTTCCAGCAGAACACATCCGACGGATCAACAAGTTGAGCGACGAAGCCGCCCAAGATGTCACCCAAAGCCGTCTATGACCCATGCCCCGAGGCACCCGAAGCGGCCCATATGCCACCAGCTTATTCCAGATGCAACTTTCCGAGTCGCTGTCATGCGGGAGACGAGCTGGTCTACCTCGAGACCTTAGAAGCTCGAAGGGACTTGGCGCCTCTGAGCGACACTTTCCTATGCTACAAACAGAGCCAGAGACCTCCCCAGAATCTCCGTCGCCGGCCCAAATGGACGAGCGCACTGATCTGGTTCTCTCGGTTCCTCCTCGTACTTGTAATCGTAGGGGTGATCGCTGCCATCGTTGTGCCCTTTTACCTCTCTGCCAAGGAGGCCAGAATGGGCAGCGAGATCCTGGCCTAAGGGAAACGAGGACAGGGGTAGCGAGGAACAACGAATAACGTTTGCAGCCGGCGGTGTGCCCTTGAAACATCGGAGTCGTCGGAGCTGTAAGCGGTGGGGGGCGGCGGAGGACGACTAGCTGCGAGCAAGTTCCTTTTATGGGAATCATGGCCTGTGTTCCAGTCAACTGCACGGCGACTTTGTGAAGATAAGGCTACGCGGGCGGCAATCCAGGTCTTCAGAGAC
This sequence comes from Neocatenulostroma microsporum, assembly GCA_022814695.1. Taxonomy (NCBI): domain Eukaryota; kingdom Fungi; phylum Ascomycota; class Dothideomycetes; order Mycosphaerellales; family Teratosphaeriaceae; genus Neocatenulostroma; species Neocatenulostroma microsporum. Next base: position 13,163 of record JAKLLW010001176.1, read on the forward strand.
TACCAACGCGCGAAGGAGGAGCAGCCGGCGGCTTGCGATGCGTGTCAATGTTCAAGTATGTAGTAAGCGATAAAACGTCCTGATCAACACTTCTTGTCTACTTGCCACACTTTGAGCCCTCTTCGCCCAACGACTCGCTTCAATGTGGGCCAAACACCATCATCTCCGAAGTCTAGATCGTCCAAGCCGATGTGCTGGCGGTGTTCGTGTACTTGCTCCAAGTTGAACTTGGTTCCGGTAATAGTAAGCTCCGACGCAGTGTATGCATCCAGGAAAATGGCGCTTGCAGGCGCCACGAGCAGCGTGCTGTTGTCACTGCTTCGGCATGTCGCGGTAGCAGCTACTCGCTCAATCGTGCGCTCGCCAGGCATACCCATCAAATCCACCGTCTCTATTGCTGCACTCCTCGCACCCAATAGCCAACTAGGTGGGCTGTACGTCTTCCACCACAGCACCTGCGAGACATTCTGTTGCTGTGCGATCCATCCTTGTACCGGTACTACACCAGCTTGATGATAGAGACCGAAGACGACGGCCGCCAGTACGTTGAATGCGACCCAGCTGCCAATCCAAAGTCGAGATAAGCGCTTGGGTAACTTGATGGCAGATAGCAGCAAGGGTACGGCCGGAAGAACGAAGCGCGGCTCCTGGTGCTTAAAGCATGATAGTATTGCGATGCCGGCGATGCCCGACCAGAACAAGGTGTCCTTCCTGCTTGAAGCGAAGAGCAACGGGTATGCTGGACCGATGAGCTGCGGTAGATTCGCCACAAAATGCTGCCAGAACGGATGTAGGCCATGTTCGGCCAGATTGGCCGAGTTGAGGTTGTACACCATGTTGTTCCAGGGTGTGATGACAGCCTTGTTCTGAAGCTGCCCGAGGCCGAGCCGTGGTCCAATGGAGTAGAACTCGGTATCCATGGCAATCGCTATCCCAGCAATCAAGCCGCCCGCCATCACCATGATCGGCAATCGCAGAGGCTTGCTGCGAAGGTGAGGTAGCAGCTGCGCCGCCGAAACGATCAGGAAGGCCGGGAACGTGATGCGGTTGAAGATGCCAAGCACGCCTAGGAATGCCAGCGCAACGCATAGCCTGACCTGAGTGTGGTCATTGTCTTTCATCATACGGCGTACGAGAACGATGGCCCAAAGTACGATAAGCGTCTCGATGCTGTTGGAGAAGGTATGCGTCTGAAACGTCCAGGTAACGTACGAGGAGGATACTAGAAGTAGAGCCGTAGCTCGCTGACGCTTCTCTTGCATCAACTCGTGGAGCGCCCAGTCTTCCAGCACGAAGCTAAGTAGGAACATCAAAATCCGTATAGCGTAGAAGACGGCCGTCGGCGTGGCAGTGTAGCTCAAGCCATCGCATATCCACTTCAGTACTGTCAATGGCGGACCGTAGACAAGCCACAGTGGGAAGATGCTGCGTATTGGTTGCTCTGAGGTGAACTCCCAGGTCCTGTATGAAGGCCAGCCGAATATTTGTCCTACGTTCCTGTCAGACTCATTCTGCACGTTCGAGGAGGGACGCTAGATACCAGTGATGATCTCTGGGCCTTGAAAGTGCTCATCTGGATGGATATAGCTCGGCGAGAGGGCGAAGTACAGCCGAACCAGGATGAGGAGCAGGTAGATCCTGCGTGACATCTTGAACATGGCGTCTGGCTATCTCGCATACCAGTGATATGGGAATGATCGGGGAGGGGACGATCCGAGCATGGCTATCGATGAGTTGAACATTCGTGAGCAAAGTAGATCGCGAGACAGGAGACACGCGTTGCGCTTGGACCATCGTGGTCTCAGACCTGGTGAGCACAAGCAGGTCGTCAGTCACCGACAAGTAGTAGCATAAAGGCAGGAGGTTCTCCCTCGTGGTCATCTCATGGTCCATCACCATCGACAGTATATTCATTCAATCTAAAGGAGGAAGGCGTCACCTGCTGCGAGTCATGCAGATTGTTGCCTTGCGCAGCCTTGCGAAGCCACAATGTGCCACACCCGGTGACGGCCCTGGAACCCAATGGAAGGGAACGATCAGGCAGACATGGCGCTATTATTTGCCTGATTGTTTGCTCAATTTCTTTCAGATTCAATGGTTGCTCCGCAAAGGCAATTGCATATTGATTGAGTCACTGGTCCCTGCACCACGGTTGCCTTACCGGGAGCTTCCGCGCGGTGTCCGCAAGCTCACTTTCACGATTGCTTCGCGACTTCAAATACTTCCAACTTCAACCTCCACCTTCTCGCAACAACCAACAACGACTACCAACTTCAGAACTTCCAAAGCTTCCAACACCACCGCAGCGACTTCACCCATACAACACTACCACAAATACCCATACCAATACCACATACTACCACCACATCAACCACCATCACCATGTCTGCCGAAGACCAACAGATGGTTAAGCTCGTCAGCTCCGACAGCGTCGAGATCCAGACTGGTAAGTCACTCACTGATATTGACACCGATTCACTGGCAGCTCACTGACATCTTCCACAGAGCGCAAGATCGCTGAGCGCTCTATGCTGATCAAGAACATGATCGAGGACTTGGGTGCGCCAGGCGAGGAGCCGATTCCGATCATGAACGTGAGTCACCTTCACCCCGCTATCTCAGCACCCCACCTCGCATCACTTCACGTACTGACTCGCCCCACCACAGGTCTCCGAGGCCGTCTTACGCAAGGTGCTCGAATGGTGCGGCCACCACAAGAACGACCCCGCCCCGACCCAGGACGACGATGCCGACTCCCGCAAGAAGACCACGGACATCGAGGACTGGGATCAGAAGTTCATGCAGGTCGATCAAGAGATGCTCTTCGAAATCATTCTCGCGGCCAACTACATGGACATCAAGGCCCTTCTTGACGTCGGCTGCAAGACCGTCGCCAACATGATCAAGGGCAAGTCGCCTGAGGAGATCCGCAAGACGTTCAACATCCAGAACGACTTCACACCAGAAGAGGAGGACCAGATCCGCCGTGAGAACGAGTGGGCTGAGGACCGCTAAATGCGGCCTCTATCTCAAAAGGTAATACCCCCTTGCGATTTCAAACATCTACGATACCAGCGATGCGGCTGCGGAGGGCATGATGATGCGGCGGAGAGACATGGCTATTCTTTTGGGGCGGAGCGGTGGATATTACTGATGATGGCGTTCGAGGAGTTTCATGGGTGCTGGGTCGCTTTACGACTACTGATTATGATGCTATGCGGCCTTTCGGCTCCGTGCAGTTCTACCTCACAGTAGATCGGCGGCTGGAGGACTCGCAACTCTATGCGATATGCTGCGCTGCAGAAAGGCGCGATGTAGCTTGAAATAGCTACTACTCAATCAACACAAACCAACTCTTGCCTCTCACCTCTCACCTCTGATCCAAAATGACTTTCCTTGTGGTCTTGTGCGCACGCGCGTTTGCATGTACCGCTGGGCCGTATTTCGCGTTGCGTGAAACCTCAGGCAGCCAAGCTCCCCCTCCGGTTACAATCCCTCACACAAGCCGTCCCCTCCCACACTCACACCCATACACCCATTGCAAGCCGTCCTCGGACGCACCACCGCCCACCATGCTCTCCGGCGTCCTCCTCTTCAACCAAAAAGGCGAACTCCTCATAATGCGCGCCTTCCGACAGGACATGCGTCCTCGTCTCGCCGACGTCTTCCGCATCCAGGTCATCTCCAATGCCCAGATCCGCTCTCCCATCCTCACCCTCGGATCGACAACCTTCAGCCACATCAAGAGCGATAACATCTACGTCGTTGGCGTTTCTAAGGGGAACGTCAACTCCGCACTTGTCTTCGAGTTCTTGTACAAATTGGTAAGTTTGGGGAAGGCGTACTTCGGCCGGTTCGATGAGGAAGCTGTGAAGAGCAACTTCGTGATGGTGTACGAATTGCTGGACGAGATTGTGGATTTCGGGTACCCGCAGAACACCGAGACCGAGACGTTGAAAATGTACATCACGACTGAAGGGGTGAAGAGCGAGAGGGCTTTGACGCATGAGGACAGCAGTAAGATCACCATGCAGGCTACGGGTGCGCTGAGTTGGAGGAGGGACAACATCAAGTACCGCAAGAACGAGGCTTTTGTGGATGTGATTGAGGACGTCAATTTACTGGTCTCGGCGAGCGGGACGGTGTTGAGGGCGGACGTCAATGGAGCTATCGAGATGAGGGCGTACCTGTCAGGAACGCCTGAGTGCAAGTTCGGCCTCAATGACCGCCTTACGCTGGGTGAGAACGGCACGGATACCTCGCTGGGCGGAGCGATAGGGAATATGGGCGGCAACAAGGCCTCTAAAGCTGCTGCTGGCTCGGTAACGCTCGAGGACGTGTCTTTGCACCAATGTGTCAAGCTCTCCTCCTTCACCAACGACCGCACGATCTCCTTCATACCGCCGGACGGGAGTTTCCAACTGATGACCTATCGCGCCACCGAGAACGTCAACCTCCCGTTCAAAGTCCACGCCATAGTAAACGAAGTCGGCAAATCCAAAGTCGAGTACAGCATAGCCATAAGAGCGAACTACGGCTCCAAGCTCTTCGCCACGAACGTTGTTATCAAGATCCCTACTCCTCTCAACACAGCGAACACCACCCACCGCACGAGTCAAGGGAAAGCGAAGTACGAGCCCTCCGAGAATGCCATTATCTGGAAGATCGCGCGCTTTACAGG
>JAKLLW010001177.1:0-17839 GCA_022814695.1 Neocatenulostroma microsporum
GCATGCCCGTACCTGGGCATCCTCCGTTCCGTGACCATGACAAAGTATCGTGCTGCGACTTGCGCTTCCGGCTTGATTTGCACAATTCCACAACGATGCCGTACAATCTTGGAAAGCGTTTCATAATCGTATCTTATTATCATCACAGTAACCACAGCTATGTTATCACAAAGCTTGCTATTAACATCGTGAGCACCAACGCCAATGCCCATATATGGGACGTTTGAGCAAGTGTACGCTCGCTGCCAGACGTTGGACTGGCTGCTGCTGATGTACTGCTGGCATACCCGGTGCTAGCTCTTGACCCTGCCGCAGTTACGGCGCCACCATCTTGGCCTTGGCCTTGGCCTTGCCCTCCACCGAGGACGGTAGCGGTTGCCATTTGGCCATCTACAACAACCCCTGAAGAAGCAGCAGACAAGACGTGACCAGATACTGTCATCGGCTGTCCATCTACGCTGACAGTGGTTGAGTCGATCTGGAACACTCCAGACTTGATCTCAGTAGCTGTTTCGGCTTCAGAGCCTTCCGTGAACACGACTCCCGTCACAGATGGCGATGAGTCGATGGTCTGCCCGTCTACTACGATATGCGACGCAGCAGCCGAGATGACTCGGCCAGACACTGTTGTAGCTGAACCGCCGGCTGACAAGGTGAGTGAACCCACGCTGAAGACACCAGGCTTGACCTCGGTCGCAGACACAACTTGGGAACCAAAGGTGAACACTGCGCCGCTCATAGTTCCTCCGTTAGCGGTGCTATACTGAATCGTTTTGCCGTTCGCAACTACGCCACTGTGGTCTGCGCTAATGGTGATGCTATCGATGGTAGCGGCTTGTCCGTTGACGGAGAGAGTCACGCCATTAACGACAGCAATTCCTGATGAGCTGCCTTGCACCGCCGTCAGGGTATTGCCATTGTCAGAGAACACGGCCGCACTTTCAGCCGACATTACCGGTGAAGGATCGTTCGCAGCGTAACTGTATGTTGCGGAACCAACGACAATGCCGTTTGAGGCCGCGCTGAGCTTTTGGCCTCCGATGGTCTGAGCCTCACCGCCCTCGGTCAGAGTCACGCCATTAATGACGCCAACTCCTTCAGAGCTTCCCTTCAGAGCAGTAAAGATCGTGCCTCCAGTCGTGAAGGTGACACCATCTGCAGCGTACGTTGCCTTAGAGAGCGCCTCGGCGGTATAGCTGTATGTTGTCGACCCCAATACGATGCCGTTCGATGCTGCGCTTACGTGTTGACCTTCGATAGTCTGAGCCTGCTCTCCTGCTGTGAGATACACGCTTCCGATGGCCACCACTGAGCTACCAGACGACGGGCTAGGGGCGAGATAGGTCGCTGAACCCAGTGTCAGATGAGCTACTGCAGCAGTCCCGCCAGGTAATGTCGGGTCACCGATCGCAGTGGTAGGCCCATGAACTCCAGCGCCGGATCCGATGTCTTGTAGCGAAGACATGCCAGGCGATGCCTGCGTTGTTGATACCCCGGAAGTGCCCAAATCTAGCGATGTTTCAGGATCTGGTGACTGAGCGTCTGCCGAAGGCTTGGCGACTGAGACGGGGTCTACAAGAACCGTGCTGCTTGGAGCTAACGCACTTTCTAAAACGGAGAGCGCATTGTTGGTCGTCGTAGCCGCATGCTGCTCAGTCTGTGCGTTGGTAGCATCTTGTGTCGACGATCCACCATTCGCACCGCCGTCCGAAGAAGGAATGTTTGCAAGTACTGTTGGCCTAGTTGGGTCGTCGTCGAATGGCGAAGTCTGAGCAGAAGTAACAGTGGTCTCCGGGGTTGCTAGGTCGCCCCCAGCACTTGGAGGATCTGCCGCGGCAGCGTCTGATGCTTGAGGTCGGCTTTGCTCTGCCTGCGTCGTAGTCCCAGGATCTTTTTGCGTTGTCTGGCCCGCTCCCGGACCACCGTCGCCGGCAATGGTGCCAACAGTACTAGATCCCGGATGTTGAGGTAAGTCGCTAGATGGAACAGAAGTTGGAACAGTCGGATCGTCGTTCGATGGTGGTGTCTGAGCGATAGCACCAATCGTTGACGGAGCAGCTGGATTGTCGACAGCACCTGAGGGTTTTGACACGACACCACTGGAGACTTCACTTTGCTCTGCATGCGTCGTAGTCACAGGGTCGTCCTCCGAGCTCACGCTTCCTGCGCTATCTCCATCGCTGGAAGCTATGCTAGCATCACCAGATATGCCCCCCGTGGAGTCGGCCTGTGTAGACGCAACGGAAGTCGCAACACTGTTTGTACTCGTGAACCCGGGATCAGGTGCAGCAGTCGGACCCACCGTAGGCGCCGCTGGTGTCGAAGAAGGACTAGGTAACACCGTCGACGTGCCTGCGCCTTCGGGAGCAAACGTTGGCGACGCTTCCGAAGCCGCCGGCGTCAGCTTGTGCGGTGGATCATACAAGCCATGCAAAGCATCAATGCAAGAGCCCCACCTCGGATCAATGGCTCGAAGCTTTGCGGGAAGATTCAATCCAGCTCTGTAGGCGCCATCGAAGATGGTGCTGCATTCCGGGTGCGGTCCAGGCGCGCTGCAGCCGGCCGCCCAATTCAGGCCCAGGTAGTAAGCCTCTGGAGACGGAGAGGTGAGTGCATCGTAGTCGAGTGGTTGCAGGGTGTAATTATTGGCATACTGGGACGCAAGGAACTCAGCGTGGACGCTGTAGTAGCTTGTGTTGTCACCCAGCGCCAATTGTCGAGCCGCATATGTTGCATCTAGCCCTGGAGGCATAGAGTGTACTACGCTAGAAACTTCATCCGGATGGAAGGACATGAATATGTTTCGGTGAGTGGATTCCGTGGAAATGGCCTGATCGCCTTCTGGCAGTCCGTTGCAGATGAGGTCGCCAAAAGTGTAGAAGGATGCTTTCATCTCATCGATGGAGATGTACACATACGGCGACGTGAAGGTCCTGCTGCTGAAGGCGGTCGTGACCGGATACGAGACGTTGTGAGCCGACGTTGAGTGATTTACCGCAGCGGACGCTGATGTCGCGGCCGGCCAGTAGAACATTTGGACAGTGTTGCCGAAGACTCTGCAAGGCTGGTATGTTTCGACCATACCCCAGCATCCTCCGCCTTGATATGTGTATCCGCTTGATAGGTATTTGCCGACGACATCCGGACATTGAGGTGAGTTCGTGGGTACAGGCGTGGTCCAGGGTATGCTGGCGTTCCAAGGCACGCCAAGGCTGCCGCGATACGAGCTGTACATCGCAGAGCACACCGTCGGGTCGATGGTACATGTGGGTTTCGGTATGGTGAAGTTAGGGTTCACCGTGTAATTCACGGTTTGTATGCTGGTCGACGTAGTAACGCCCTGGACAGTGACATTGGACGTAGCAGTAAGCGTTCCATGAGCACGGGGAATGCCAGACTCTGTCGTGTACACGTCTGCTCTCCCCTCCAAGTAATAGGCAAAGTATGGGGTGGAGAGAGTCGTGGTGTTGACCCAGGTGTGCGGCGAGACATTGCTGCTGTATTCAGAGCTCCACGAGATCAGCCGAGATTGGCACTCTGGGACGGAGGCGGTCTTATTATCGCGGGACGTTGCGCTGGAGATGTGTGAGCGACTGTTGGCGGTCGCTGTTATCCTTGGTACGCTTTCCGACGTCCCTGTGAGCGTGGTCGTGCTCGTCGAGGACGAGTTCCGGTATCTCGCTGTACTTTCGTCACGCTGTTCACCAAGGCCTGCTCGCACGTAATCTGCGACATCTGCCGCCCCAACATGTGCAGTGTGTATAATGAATGCGCAAAGGCATGGCGCAGGCCAGTCACCCAGCTTCATGGTGTCCTGTGCGCAAAAGAAAGCGAAGTCGTCTGTCAACAAGGCTGGCGGAAGAACAAAAGAGACAGAGTGTACACATTGGCGTTACAGAAATCCTGTAAGTAATGAGGCTGAGGGAGTCGTGTCACCATGCCTTCGTTAGCCTAGCTGCCGGTGTACATACATAGAACTGGGCCTTCTGGGGCGCACTGTCGCTGCGCCGCAGACGTGCATTGCAGACCTGCAGCAGGCGGCTACAAGAAGGTTCTTCCTGGTAGCTTCAAGAGAAACTGCGGTGTTTGATGGAACCACTTGGCGTCCGCAGTGACATGGCCACATACTTCTGTCTTGGTGGCCATCTTGTGGCATCTCTGCAACAACACAAGAGCTGCAAACCGGTGAGAGTTCATGTTATGCGCAGCAGGAGTTGGTGTAGATGTAGCCACCGTCGGTAGATGTTGCCGAGAAGTAGTGCAGTCTAACCGCATTGGAGCTATCTCGATCTGGGGCTTCTCGGCTATCTGACCAATCTATCTCATCGCGTCTTCTACGCGTCAAAAACTACTTGAGACGATATCAAAATCGCTATACAGCTTCTCCCGATGGTTGCGTGTCCGATCTGCGACAAGCCGGTCAAGGAGAGCAATATCAACAGACACATCGATTCGGAATGCAAAGACTTCATTGACGAAGCGGATCCGTCTTCAACGCAGGCGAATGGAACCAAGTCGAAGAGCTCGAAGGCGGCGACCTTCTTCACGCCAGCTGCGAAGAGGACGGTGAGCTTCAAAAACGAGCCGACCTCTTCTCCATCGATCAGTCGCAGTTTTGCGAGCACACAGGCAGACACACCCGTACCGAAGCCTCCATCCTCCACCGCACCAGCTCCGACAAATGGCGTTAAGAGGCAGCTCGAACACGATGAAGACGAAGAGCACGAAGAGCGCAAGCCCGCGATTCCAGCACCAATACTGAAGAAGCAGAAGAATGCGCATGCTCCCCTAGCGGAGCGCATGCGGCCACAAAGCCTGGACGATGTAGCAGGACAGGAGCTCGTAGGACCAGATGGCGTGCTGCGCAACCTCATCCTAACGGATCGCGTACCTTCGATGATACTATGGGGTGGGCCTGGCACAGGCAAGACGACAATAGCACGTCTGATTGCGCAGACGGCAGGCACGAGATTCGTGGAGATCAACAGCACGTCAAGCGGCGTGGCAGAATGCAAGAAGCTCTTCTCAGAAGCCAAAAAAGAGCTCGGCTTGACGGGAAGGAAGACCATCATATTCTGCGATGAGATTCATCGCTTCTCCAAGAGCCAACAGGACGTTTTCCTTGGGCCGGTGGAAGCCGGACAGGTCACGCTTATTGGAGCAACGACTGAGAACCCGAGCTTCAAGGTAGTGAACGCGCTGTTGAGCAGATGTCGGACCTTCACACTGTCTAAGCTTACAGACGACCATGTCTTTGGGATCCTAAAGCGAGCTCTCGCACGCGAAGTACCTGGGCTACCTACGCCGTCTCCCAGTCCATCAGCTGAAGAGCACACGGAGCCGAGCGAGCCATCTACGTCTCAACCGAGCTACCATCTGCTCACGAATGACGACTTCGCACTTGTCCGCTACCTCGCCGCGTTCGCAGATGGTGACGCTCGGACTGGTCTGAACTTGCTAGAGCTAGCGCTTGATCTCTGCCAACGGCCTTCCACAACAGCAGAGGACATCAAGAAGAGCCTCACGCAAACCCTTGTCTACGACCGAGCAGGGGACCAGCACTACGATACCATCAGTGCCTTCCACAAGTCCGTACGCGGCAGCAACGTCGACGCTGCTCTCTACTACCTCGCGCGTATGCTGCAATCTGGCGAAGATCCACTGTACATCGCTAGGCGGATGGTCGTCATTGCTAGCGAGGATGTCGGCTTAGCTGACAACAGTATGTTATCGCTGGCGACAGCGACCTACACCGCAGCGGAGAAGATCGGTATGCCTGAATGCAGGATCAACCTTGGCCACTGCGCTGTTGCGTTGACATTGGCGCCGAAGTCGACAAGAGCATACAGAGGTCTGAACGCAGCATACTCTGCTCTTCGTGAACCTGGCGTAGCCGGCCTGCCAGTCCCGGTCCATCTCCGCAACGCTCCCACCAAGCTGATGAAGGAGCTCGGCTACGGCAAGGAGTACAAATACAACCCAGATTACGTCGACGGCCGTGTAGTACAGGACTATCTACCTGATAAGCTCGAGGGCCGCAAGTTCTTCGGCAAGAACGATCTCGGCACTCAGGTCGATCCTGAAGTAGCAGAGCTAGACGAGCAATTGCGCATTGCCGCAGAGTACGACGGAGGCGAGGAGGACGTACTCTTGAATCCAGACGGCGACTGAACATCCCGACCAGACTTCCAAGGAAACATCTTCTCGTGCTGCTGCAGCACAATCTGGCCCATGTGTGTCCTCTTGGGATTATTGCCGATAGCCGGCGGACTGAGACCTTTGGTGAAGACGCTCACGCGCACTTTGCCTACCCACTGCGCTTCCTTCCAATGCGCGTGCTGGGTGAAGTAGATGGCTGCTGTGCGCATCGGGAGGAAGATGCCGACATGACCGGTGCTGGAGCTTATGGGCTCGCAAAAGAAGGGTATGCAGCGGCAGAGGTTGCAGGCGTATGTCATCAGCTCGTTGGCAGTCACTGCTGAGTCCGGGTCGGGATACCAGTTCTCATCCAGCTCATGTTTGATGACGTGCAGGGACTGGATAACGCTGCGTAGAAAGTGCATGCACATCCAGTACAGGCTAGCGAGGTAGGCGATAGGAAAGTTTGGAAACATGAAGGCCGTGGTGAAGGTGCGATCGGAGACCAAGCCGGTGAAAGTTGAGAAGTCGTCGATAGGTCGCTCGTCGTACAGCAGACCACCTTCCAGAAGAGCGCGCACGTCCCAATCCAAGAACCATTCCCGCAAGCTGGCCTCGATTGCTACGCAGTCCGCCAGTATGACATCCACATTCTCAACGCTCAAAACAAGGTCACCACCAAGCTTATCGTACCTTTCTAGCAACCCAGGGATCTGTATAGCAGCATCGTAGAACAGTGTCGAGCTATCCTGAATAGGCGCTCTGAACGCCACAGCTCGCCATTCCGGCAGAGCCATATATGGTGCCTTCCGCTCAATGAGCGCCCACACCAAAGCGCCATGTCGTGTGTTTGTGAACAGTAGCAGGGCAAGCCTTGATTGCATTGTCTCCGGGCCTCTCGCCGCAATGAGCTGCTGACTACCATTGACGTGCTTACCCCAGGCATTGTCATGTTGCCCTATCTGATCGTACAGAGCGCAGCTTGCTAGCACTGTCACCGCTGCAAGAAGGTCATCGTTCAGTGCATTCTCTGGCCGGGAGAGCGCTTTGATGAGGCTGGACATTGCGTGGCCATACACTCGGACAGCTTGATTTAGGATTGCTTGATCTTTGTGCAGACCGCCGACTGTAACCAGGCTCAGAGCATCCAGGCTTTCAACGAGCGCGGCTTGGTCGGTCGGCGTGGTAGCAATCGTCTCAAAAAAGCTGAAGTGATCCAGCTCAGCCGTGTTCTTTGGTAGGTAGATATCCACAAACGTTTGGTATAGTTGAGTCCGGTTCGTCACCGGGCTCAAGAGGTCCTGGGGTACAGAAGGCGCGAAGATCATCTTGACGAGATTATCGAGAACTGGTATACCTGGACTGCCAGCTGGGGTGGCATAGGCTGACGTTCCTGCTTCCATAGATGGTGTCGAGGTACGTATCAGAGTACTGCCAGTCTCTTTAGTCTTGTAGAACTCTTTTGCCTTCTTCACAGTGTCTGTCGTTTGGTCCTTGAACTCGATGCCGCCCGCCCTGTCTGTGCGGTAGCCAGGACAAGGTACGCCATGAGTGGTACATCGTTTGCAGCCAGGTCTCGTCTCATCGCAGCGGATCTTGCGCTTGCGACATGTGAAGCAACCTGATGAACGAAGGGGCATTGTTGTTTACGCCCGTTCCTGTGGCGTTTCTGTATCGGGAAGTCACTGCGAGCTCGGGCTAGCGCGTCTGTTGGCATGCAGGGTCGTCGATCGCGCCTTGCTCACAACGTCTCAGCACTCCCAGATTGCTCGCCTGTGCGTTGGTCGTGGGTGTAGTGTCTATGACTCCTGTGAAAGATGGCAGTCCATCGAGAGCCATGTGTATTCTGGCCCCCAACACTGGCTGCGCCACTTGACTTGCATGAAAGACTCGGCACGACGATCGCGAATGCGAGCTTCATCTGTAGCTGACAATACGAACAAAACACTTGCTATGAGAACAACATACATGGAGCTGAAGTCAACCAACAGATCGAAGGCTCCATCAAGCTAAGCAAAGTCAAAGCAAGCCGGAAGCGTAAGTCACAGCAAGTTACTCTGTCCTGGTCACGAAACGGAATATGCGCAGGCATGGGCATGCACATTCGCTCAATACACATCTCTCCGCTTAGTACTTCGCGCCCAGCTTTTTCTCCTCCTCAATTTGCTGCTCATCCACAACAATAATTGCCTTGCCCGAGATCTTACCTCCATGGACCTTCTCAACGAGTTCGCCAATCTTATCCAGCCCCTTGAACGGGACAGTCGTGGCCTTGATGCCATGCTCAGCAATACACTTCATCATACTCCTACTCTCCTCCGCCGAGCATACCAAACTCCCTCTTACCCGTATATCCCGAAAGATGAACTCCGGGAACGGAATCTTCACCTCATCTGGCTGCGCTATCTGGATCATTGTCCCATGCATCTTCGTCACTGCGCAGGCTAAAGCAGCAGCAGAGTCGGCGTCGGAGATGTTTACTGTAGCGTCTGCGCCCATGCCGTTGGTGATCTTGTGGATCTCCTTCACGGCCTCTTCTTTGCCTTTCCGGGCATCTACTATAACGTCCGCGCCGAATTGCTTGGACAGCTCCAGTCCCTCATCCCGTGCATCGATACCTATGACTTGCAGTCCTAGAGCTTTCGCGAATTGTACTCCAAGATGGCCTAGCCCGCCACCGGAGCCGACGAGGCATATCCATTCGCCTGCTTTAAGCTCGGCTTGAAGGACTCCTCTCCAGATTGTGCGGCCTGCGCAAGCCAACGGTGCCGCACTCTCGAAACTGACGCTATCCGGCAATGGTGTTGTAGATCGACTATCGACTTTGACGTACTCCGCGAACGCTCCATCCAGATGTACACCAACATGTCCCTCCAAGTTTACACAATACTGCGTCTGGTTCTCCGGGCCTAGACAATCATGACAGCTCCCGCATGGGTGTAATGGCAGCCCGCACATCACGCGATCGCCAACCTTGAACCCTCTCTTCTCTGCATCCTCACCTCCTACAGCTACCACTGTTCCGGCGCCCTCGTGGGAAGCTGTATGCGGAAGCTTCTCTCCGAAGACGCCGTTCTGGACCATGCTGTCTGTGTGGCAGTTCGATGCAACTGCTACCTTCACCAATAGATCTGTCGGTGATAGGTTCGATGGTACATCTACCTCTTTGATCTCGTATGGCTTCTTGAATTCGACGACCTGGACCGCCTTCATCTTCTTGGGGAGTTCGGGTGGCGACATGGTTGCGATTGTTTGTGAGCGTTGGAGTTGGAGAGCTGTTGCTGGTCAATCTGGTCTTTGGATCGATGTGTGATGTATTCTTGAGACTATGAGAGTGGGAGAATCCACTGTACTTGACCTTCCATGCTCAAGGAGCCTCCTCCGTAAACACTACGAGGGGCATCTCGCGGGGTACGGCGACGTCACAGACAGAGCTTGTTGTGTCGAGCGCGTTGCGTTATTCCCGTCGCGACTGAAACCGGCCAGGTACATAGGTAGACCAGAGGAAAGACCGATGTTGCTTGGATATGAGCCATGAAGATTGCAGTGAGCAAGAACGGACTGGAGAGATCCGTAAGCGATCGCCAAGGCGTTCAGTGAGCTTTGGCCATCAAGCAGGACACTGCAACATCTCCCGGACTCGCAATGATAGTAGCAACGGTAATGGTGAGAGAGAGAGTGCTATCATCAGTAGAGGTTGAGTTGGATGAGTTTCTGATCGTTCACATGCGAGTGAGCGAACTTGACTTCACTTCAGAGCTTCCTAATCGGGACATCTTCCTCACCGACCGATAGTCCTCAGGCATCTCATGGACCCACCTCACCTCCGCTCCGCCGCAAACCGCGCTAGTGAGCGAGCATAAATATTTGCGCTGCTCCATAGAGAATGGGCATACTTACCTGTACGTACCATCCATACCCCTACGTTTTACCAACCTCTCTAAACATGAAGCTGACTTTCAATAGTGTTGCGAAGCGGCTGCTCACGAATAGCTTGCTTCTAGCGGAGCCTCCTGCATCGCACAGCGCGGCGAGGCATCGCTACGAGTCTCCTTCGGGGGCCTCGGTGGCGCAATTTTTGATGGTCTACCACCTTGCTACTCATTGCAAGACTTTTCATCAGTTGCTGGTGCTCCTTGTGGGCCCGGCGTTGGAGAAGGGTGAGTTGAGATGCGATGAGAGATGTCTTGGTTGTTGATGTCAAGGTGGTACAAGATGGCCGCGGCAGCCCAGATTGCGCCCGGTGGAAGGCGTCTTGTCATCACAGCTGGCATCTCGCTTTCGAACGCAGAGCTATCAGTACGTATCACTACTGAAATTCGACGAAGTCCACTCACGTTGCAGACATTGATCGCCTCCGAGAGCGTTCATACCGGACACTGTTCACGCAGCCGCAAGCTCTGCCTCCACCTCTTGAGCTGAGACTCTGCGCCGGAGACAGGCTGATTGAGCGCTCACGCACGACACCGAGACCATCACCATGCTGCCGCTTCGACCCTGGACCCGCCTCGCTATGCATGACGCTACTAGATATGTAGCCATCTGCGCTCGTGACCCTCGAATACCACGCACTCGATTTGACACGCTGGCAGTTGTATCGCACTGTAGCAAGGAAGAGCAGGGAAGGTAAGTATACACACGGCCCTACACAATCGAACTTCGAAGATGTCAAGACATAGCCGCAGTAATGCGTAGGATACGGCGCGTACGGCCTTCCCTTCGATCGGATGCGCATTCGACCACAGACAGCGGCGGGATCGTGAAGGCCATCGCATGCGAATCCGGAACCGGCATGTTTCGAGCCTCTACATCGCCGCCACCAGCGTACTGGGGGTCGGCAACCGTCATGGAGGATGGAGAGACAATACTGACGTTCTGTATTCGAATGCGCAGCGAATGATGACCGAGATCTCGGTATGGTGTTTTGGTAGCTCTCCAAACAGAATACCGTCACCTTCTACCTCCTAGCAGGCCTTTGCGTCGAAGAAGACTTTCACAGCTCGCTCGATACTTGCTTCCGCGATTGGACTTACTCGTCATGGTCCAGCCGTCAACATCCACACTCCAAAAGCCAACGACCTCCGACGCCTGGCATACGACTCAACAAGGTGTGCCAAGACATAGGAACTTCATGGATCCAACGCTGGTGCTCCCACAGGAGATTCAGGACATGATCTTCGACTTGGCCTACAGACGGGAGTACGAGCCGTTTATCACGAAAAAGCGGTGGGACGAACGGGAGAAGAGAATAATATGGATGAAGAAGTTGAAGGATTATGAGAAGCGTGACTTTCCACGCGAGAAAGTGACAGACTTCATGCTGAGCAAACGGTGGTTTGTGGCCGCTGCAAAGGCATGGATAGGTAAGCAAGACTCCAAGAGACTGTTCGAGCAAACCGGCGATACGCATTTCTTCCTCTACCGGCCGGGCGGCATCGTATACTCCTTTGCGAAGGAAGTGCACATCGATGTATTCAATATCAGTTCGGCGGTCAGGCTGCCCAGTCTGCGAAAAGTTTTCCTGGAGATTGACACGATTGTCTTTCAAGACTTGGGCGTCATGCGGTGCGTGTGGTTCGACGAGCTGACCAATGACGACTTCGAAAGACTCTTGGAGCCGAGGAGTTACCTTTGCGAGAAGGGCATCAACGGCTTCAGAAATCTGAGAACTTTCGTGCTGCTTCCTGGAACGTGCGATGAAGCGGAGACTGAGCAACAACGAAGGGTCTGGAGGGCCAATGTCAAGGCGCTTGGTGACTTCCTACGTCCTCAGGTCACAGCAGCGAAGCAGTTGATTGTGGGAGAAGACGGATCGCAGCCTACGTTTACAAGGCTCTACGCCGGGTCACGCGTGACCTGGGAGCCCTCGGCAGGATATGAGGCTAATGCCGAGGAGGCCCGAGCTGAGAGGAAACGCGAGGCTGAGGAACACAGGCGGAGGCCGGTCACAGATGAGGAAGTGCCGCATGAGACAGCTGATGAGCTCGTGAAGTTCGTGATGAGAGAAAGGGCCAGAGTCCCTAAATGGGTGGAGGATGTGAAGCGGCGGCCACGACATTGGGCAACAGTGTCGCTAGGGTTGTTGCTAGAGGGGAGATTCGGGGACTTGATGTTGCCTGTCACCCGGTGGGCTGCAAGTTGCTCACCGTGAACAGATTTATGCATGCCGATATACCAGGTCAGCTTATGTATGAAAGCGAATCATTGCCGATAAAGAGCGTACTATTATGCTCCGTGTTTCATCGTAAAGCGAACTGCGACTAAGCATTAGGCTCGGCGGTCTGGTAGCCTTTGAGGTGCACCATGAACCCGTACCTATTGTAGGGACGACGGCTATTCGTGCTGTCGCAAATGGACGTTGTCTAGCTATCTTGAGGTGATTACGGATCGCTCGACTGGTTTGCGACATTGAGTGAGAGGACACCGCACTTGCCATTTGGAGACATTGTACGCAACTGAGTTCCGGTCGAACCGTGGTTTCCTTCGTGCCGGTACCAGGTGAGTCACGAACATCAGTGTGGCAGATACATATACATTACTCGGCCTTCACACTTATCTACACCCAAGCTGTCAACATCCACACTTGGCTCTTCTAGGTTTGACGAAAGGCGACTCCCGACACACTTCGTCATGGCAACACAGCAGACCCAACCACAGCTTCCTCGGGAGCTTCTGGACATCATCTTCGACTACACGTATGATCGTCAGGATACAGCCTTCTTCGACAGGTTTCAGTGGGATGACAACGAAAAAAAGAAGTGGCTAAAGGCCAAGTCCGACATGATGACCTTCGGCAATAAGACCAACGACCAGACCAGCTCCGGTGAAGAAGATCCCGACGAAGATGACTCCGACAAAGAGAGCTCAAGCGAAGAGGAATTCGATGAAGAAGGCTCCGACGAGGAGAGTCACTACGAGAAACCGTACGAGAAGCGGCCATTTCCCCAAGAGAAGGTGTGCGACTTCATGTTAAGCAAACGATATTTCGTCTCTGCTGCGAGAGCGTGGGTCCGCAAGCAAGACTCCGACAAACTCTTGCGAGCAAGCGGCTGCAGTCTATCTGGCATCGTCTTCGAGTTTGTCCAAAACGTCAGCGTGAAGTTCACATACTCGCTGGATTGGGTGGCTAAAATGCCGAGTCTTCGGGAACTCACCGTCAAGATAGGTGGCAACCTCTGGGACTGCTTAACACCAGACCGGGTATCATGGCTTGATGAGCTGGGCGATGACGATTTTGCGCGTATCGAATGGAGACTCGAACATTTCCGAAAGTTGAAGGACTTCAGGATTGAGCCCGGGTACTGTTGGGCCGCCGAAACCGAGGAGCAAAGGGATCTGTTCAAGGCCAACACAGAGCGGTTAGAAGCGTATCTCTATCCACAAGTGACCGGCCCTTATGAGGAGTTCAACGAGCCTCTCATACGCCGGAGGGACTACTACGCCTCTGACAACCCGTATGCTAAGCCTCGCAGGCTGAGGTACGACCGTCTCTATTGCGGCTCGGCAGTCACGTTTGACCTCTCATACTTGGTGTGGGATGACGACGTGGTGTCTGAGGACGGTGAAGACGGTGGAGAGGGTGAAGTCAAAGAAGCTCACGCTCCTGACTGTGGCTGCTGTGAGTGTACAAAGCATCTACCCTTCGCCGATCGTCATATTCCGGAGAATGCATATGATCTCGAGCGACTCTTTGCGTACGAGTGGGAGAGAGGACCAAAATGGATCGAGAGAGCGAAGCGGCGGCCACGGCACTGGGCGACGGTGACTCTCGGACTGCTGCTGGAGCGGCGGTTCGAGGACTTGTCTTGGCTTGTTATTCGGTGGGCGGCAAAGTGCTCGCCGTAAAGAATTGCCAGTGGTATAGCAAAGCATGTACAAGAACAAGAAACACACCCAGCATAGTATACTCTCCTCAGAGTACGCCGGCTCTACCTTTCCCACAGTCGAGCTCCCGAGCTCTTGCCACATTGCTCCCCATTTTCCGTAACCGTGCGCTGCCTTGCACTCTTTTGCTAGCGAGGTATAGAGTACTGTACAGCAGAACCGTACTCATGTATTCTACGCTTCACAACGGCTTCTTCTGTACTCGGGCTGTCGCTAATGGCGTCTTCGGCGATCGAGGAAGTTGTTCATACTTCTAGTGTACAGCCCCTACTAGCTACTGCCAACGTAGTTGAAGCTCTGATCGCGCATGGGGTACTCGCTGCGCATGATTGGGCCACTCGCAGCGCAGGGCGAGTTGCCGGCAAGTCTCGCAACGGACAGTCTGTATCTCCAATTGGCGGAGCTTTGAGAACCTGACCAGGTCCTTGAGAATCGCTCCGCCCAAGAGCTCGATTTGCGGGAAGTGACACTTTTGCATGTCGAACAGCACGTCCTCGCTGACGAGCCAGCTGCTGCAGCTCGTGAGCCGCAGGTAGCGCAGCGAAGGGAGGAGCAGTTCCAGCGCACGCAGCGACGCTCGGGATGCATGCAGCATGTCGACCTCGATACGCCGGATACCTTTCGCAATATGAGGATTGCCTCGTCGCAAGAAGCGCCAGATGTCTTCCGGTCTCTTGAAGCTGAAGGTCGCTGATCTGTAGAGCTGCGGGATAGCTTCTTGGTAGTACTGATTCGATACCATCAGCCTGTCAAGAGGTGCTTCCCACTGTCGCCACATGGGATTCCTTTCGTAAGTTAGACTGCCAAAGACTCTGTGGTTGATTGGTACCATGTCGTTGTATGCGAACCCGTATATTATGTCTCGTAGCTCTCGCGGTAGATCCCAGAAGTCGCATCGACTATCTTGGGGACATACCGGGCTCGTTGGTGGTAAAGGCCGGACGGGCGGGATTGTCTGCACCTCCCTCTTACGTGTACGAGCGCGGGCCAGTTGTGCGTTGCGGCGTCCAACTGGCAGGATTGTTTCCGCAGGCGTGCTGGATGCGACTGTAGATATGGTTGCTGGTGCCTTCATCTCGGCGGCTGAGTGGTATGACTGTGTGGAAGATGTGCTTGGTGAAGAAAAGGGAATCAAGGAACCAAACTGATATATCAGCATGCATTACATCAGAGTCTGAGTATCAGAATTTACCTACTGAGTCGTGTAAAGTACCAGCTCCAAACAAAGTGTTCGATCTCAAGTCATGGGAATCACGGTACTGGGTACTGGATCCAAGGGTCCGCTCCATGGTTCCATCTGACTAGATCCAGTTCGACCAGCCTTCCCAAACACGGCCACCCAGCAAGATCATGTTGTATCAGGCTGTAGGCTCTGCCCTGCGTCGATACCAAGTCCATCTTCGAGCTCAAACATCACACTTGGAGTAGCATCGTCTGACTTCTCAACGACTGCCCGGTCAGATGCGATCGACCCGCGTACCATATACTGATGATCCGATTCTTTGTATTACTCGCGGCGATACTACAGTCTCGAGCATCAAACACCCACCCCTCATCCTCAGTGGTCTGTCACCTGCCCGTCCAGTATCACTTCGCAATCCCCTTCTCGACCAACTCGAACAACCTGCGGGTTTCAACAACTTCGTCCTCATTGCCGAAAGCCTTGTACCTCTGCACAAGCATGCGTACCAAGCTCGACTTCTGTGTAAAGGTGAGATGGTGCCCGACAAGCTCCGCTTTGAGACGGGCAGTGGCTGCCTCAGACGGCAAACCGCAGTCTCTCTCCCACGACTTGATCAGGTAGTAAGGCAAGATCCTGTGCACATTCTCGTCGTACTGTCGGTGGAAGCGCAGTGGCAAAACGTGCGGACTGTACGTCAGGCTTTGGATAGTGGCAGGACCTCGGAGGTCGCTGCGAAAGTGAAGGCGTTTCAGTCTGGGCCGAATAAGCGGTACCAGCCATTCCATTTGCTCGAAATGGAGGTAGTGAAGAGGCAGGACGCAAGCTATACTCTGCTCCATGTGGTATATCCCTGGCTTGTCGAAGAGATCGGCTTGCGATGCGTTCAAATGTCATCTCGTTCACTCTTGGTAGATGACTTAGTAGATCACGAAGCTTCAGTGCTAGCCCGCCACGCTTGCAACGCTCGAGGGTTGAGAAGGTCCAAGGTCTGTCGATGCAGAAGCAGCGGAGGTTGACAGTGAGCCGCGTGATGTGGTTGGCGGGATAGGGTCGGATGTGACTGCAAGCCCTCGTTCTCTGCTCACACAGCTCGCCGCAGTCGAATACTGCGTGCTGCAAGAAAGGCCGCCATGCGACGATTGAAAGCCCGTGCGAGACGCGCATTACCGACGGTGCCCTGCAGTGCGGGAGTCCAAAGCTTCCTGGGACTGGAGTCTTGTAGAGTTCAAGAGACTCCAGATGGTAGGACTCTGCCGAAGAGGCGAACAAGAAGCTAAAGATCTTCTCGTGTAGTTCGGGCGGCAGACTCCAGAAGTCGCACCGAGCTGCAGATGTGTCAGCGGTCTTCCTGCCGATACCGCTACGCGAGCGTACCTTGCGTCGTCTAGGTGCCTTGGGCAGTGCGAGTATGAGTTCCACAACCTTGTCGTCGTCTCCCGCGCTGTCCGCTGAGTGGTAGCTAAACATCGGCTTGGTCGGCCAGTCGCGGGCCTTGTCCATCGTTCTGGTTCGTGTGAGGTTTTATGGGATGGATACGACGTAAGTGTGAGAATGGCACGATACAACTATAAAGGAGAAGTTGAGCACATAGGCCGCAGTAAGAGTGTCCGGGACTGTGATGAAGACCGCTGACTCGTGTCCAACCCCTTGGACCAAGATTCTCGGTCCAGTACCGTGGGACTGGGACTTTGAGCATGAAACCGCCTGCTAACGTAGGTCACAATCATTGGTCTTCAACTGCTCCTCTCTTCGTAGCACACTCGCTCGCTGGCCTCCGCAATCTCCCTCTGTACGTCTTCTGACGGCGTTGAGTAATAGATTGCCCTTCCTCCACGCTTGCTTTGCAGCTTCCAGTAGCACTGCCCGAGCTGGACAGTCATTCCTTATGACTTTTCCTGTCTTGTCTCCGGATCTCCATTCCTGATCCGATCTAATTCTCTTCTCCAACATGCCACTCTCACCACCTCCCGAAACTCACCTCTGTCCATGTACAGTTCTCGCACCGTATCGAGCAGCATATCCCTGACACACTCACATACAGACCTATCCCTGCTACTAATGCGGCCGTAGATCGTAGCGTTCGCCTTCGCAGACGGAAGGCCTTGTCTTGCGTCAAATCGCTTCAGCCACCGATAGTGCTATAGTGTATAAACCGCTGAAGGTTGTGGACGTAACGACCCCACATAGTGTTGCGATCATCAGAGGTACGCGGAAATTTGTTCGCTACGCGGTTGAACGTCTTACGGTCGTACGAAATCACCAAGCGCAACCCAGGGCGCTGCAACAAAGCTGCAGACCATTCGACTTGCTCGAAATCCTCATGTTCTAGCGAGCGACGAGTGGCTAGTTCCGGTTCGCTTGCCGCACTATCGAAGATATCCAACCGGGCACCCGAGATTTGGAGATCAGTGAGGCTGGGAAAGTATGTCAGCAGCATGTCCACACTCTTGGCGAGCGCTCGCGGATTACTCCTGTGCTCCTCGCTAATGCAGCACAGCTTGACCTTCAGTCTCCTCATCCTGGCAGCATATCCCGTAGGCAGCCCGGGCATGATACCTCTCATGCTCGGCATATAGAGTTCGCCCAGGTCGAACGTAGCATGTCGTAAGAACGGCCGGAGTGCGACCTCGGGAT
>JAKLLW010001178.1:0-17834 GCA_022814695.1 Neocatenulostroma microsporum
ATATACTGTGATTTGACCGTTGTCGACCATTCCCACTTACTTATTGTCCGCACTTTCCATCATCGACGAACTCGGCCCCTCGCGTACGCACTATCAAAAGCGTTGGCGCTCACAGACTTTGGGTCGACCACTGTTGTGCAACGGCTATCTACTCATCAAGGCCAGCCTCTACGCACACAGCCGCATTGGGCCACTGGAAGAATACGCAACCACACGCCACACACGGATCTTATTGACTACCCAGCCATACGATTGGAGCCAAGATGTTCTATTTGATGTACTTGCAGAGTAAGTGACTTGTCATTGCCATTGTCAGGCCGACTTGCATACTGGACATACTCGGTCGACCATATCGACTACGAATGCTGACGTGCCTACCCTCATCAGGTGTATGCACCCGTCGATCATGGCCACAGCCTCTCTACGAGCCCTACCAAACGAGGGAAGGATACTTCTGTAAAGTCAGGGTCAACAACCGGGAATACACTACGGATGTACCTTATACGTCTGAGGCATTGGCGAAAGAGGGCGCAGCGACGAGTGCATATCTGATCTGCCGGAACTTCTCTCACAACGACGGCATGTATCCTGGTCAACGGCCCGGACAACGGTCAGCGAGTGGTACTGTCCAAGGACTTCCAGCTCCCATTGGCACTGGCAGGCGAGCCAGTCGGCAGGCTTCAACGTCGTTTGAACCGCAATACGAGTATGTGAGCTCTGATGGGACGAGCAGCGGCGGCAACAGCCCGAGAAGTCTCGACTCCGGCTTCGAGCAGCAGATGCAGCAAGTGACGCAGCAAATGCCTAAGGCTGCACCGAGGAGGACACACCGGTCCGACAACAGCCAATGCTATTGCCGTCGCGGGCCAGTCCGAGCCTACGATAGGTGCACGTCGTGTTTGAGGGAGAATGGCTGGGCTTGAATGGAATGCTGTTCGGATGGCTCCCAGGATACCCACGGTTACCTTATGACTTTTTTGCATTTTCGGCTATGGTGATGGTTATGATGGAAAGGATGCCGCAAGGCTGCATTGACGACTCACGAATGCACATGAATGGATGTCTCAACTTATCTCATTGCTTCGCTTCGGTGGCGGATGGCACGGATGACTGCTGGATCACAGGACAGCGGCGGTCGACAAGAGTTTCTGCTCACATTATGTACAATGGCTGTGTACAGCTGCCTTCCTCTGCTCACGCTGTCACGCCGTCTTCATCACGCCTCAATACTGTTATGTCGCCGAGAGGGATCATACTGACGGCAATTACACCTTGGGCGGGCCCCAGCGGGATGGATGATCCTCATGGCTCAACCAGTGCCATGGCCCAGAGTGATCGCCGTAGTCGCCACTACCAGAGCTGAGTGGGTTGAAGCTGGTCATCGCCTGAATGTCGCGAGATGAGAAGCCAGCCATGACGCCTACACTGCTCGACCCGATTGTCCACTGCTGGGTAAAGATATCCCAGTAGCTAACATCCCGTCTCGTCAGATCAAAGGTGACCGTCTGGCTCTCGTCGGGCTTTAGTGTGACTTTCTCGAAGCCTCTCAGGACTTTGACTGGCGTGAAGTCTTCATTAGCCGGCTGCGGCAGGCCAAGATAGAGCTGAGGTACGGTCGCTCCTTCGACATCTCCGGTGTTCGAGATTGTGACGGCGACGCTGAACAGTACCTCCCACAAGGCAGGGTTGCCGCCTGGGACGATGGTGTTGTTTGGTTGCGTCGCGGAGATGCCGCCAGTGGCTTTGCGTGTTACGGAGACGGCTGAGTCCATCGAGAAAGTGGAATAAGACAACCCGTAGCCAAACTCGTACTGCACAGATTCGTTGAAGTAGTCGAAGTGTCCTTCACTCTGTTAGTACGAACCCTGGGTTCGTCACTAAGTGTCAGTACTCACTGTAGTCAACTAGTAGGCGCTCTTCAAAGTCCAGCTGCCAGGCATTCGGGTCCTCGGTGGTGAGCAATGCAGTCGAGTTCTCGATATCCGCGAACGCATAATCATCTTCCTCGTAAGCGATGGTATACGGCAGCTTGCCACTCGGATTCACAGCGCCCCATAGGACGTCAACGATCGAATTGCCCACCTCTTGCCCGCAGTAGTGGGCCGCAAGAATAGCGGTGACATTCGGGTTGTCTGCGAACGGCAGGACGTTCAAACCACCGGAGTGCGTAATAACAATGGTGTTGGGACAGCTTGCGGCAACCGTTTCAACTAAAGCAGTACCGTTCCAGTCAACCAGTAGGCTGGGCCGGTCATAGCCTTCCGTCGCCCATGTCTTGAGGAAGACCAAGCACACATCTGGCGGGGTAGGGTAGACAATGCTGAACCCGCCGCTGTCTATGACCAGGGTGTTGTTCAGCACATACTGCACCAAGGCCTTGCTATTGTAGGAAGCGACCTTAGCCTTGATGGCATCGAGTGGCGGAACAACGTAAGTCATCCTGCCTGTACCAGACCCACCGCCGACGGGTAAGACGCCGAACTCATAACCAATGTTGAGGAGATCGGGATCGCTTCCGAAGTACAGGCCATCAGTAAGGTCTCCTGCATCGTTGCCAAAAACACCGACATTGGCTGGTGTCTTCAAAGGTAGTGTATCGTTGGTATTCTTCAAAAGAACGATGCCAGCTGCGCCAAGTTCGCGAATGAGCTCTGCGTGGTCGTCACGCACATCGACGTTCGCTGGGCCAAGCGTGAAATTGAAGAGATAGTTGCTTTCTTTTTGCCAGTCAGCTCATGATGGTCCTCAGACACGCAGATGGTAGATCCAAGATTAAGAAAGCATGACTGACCAGGGAAGAAGTTGATTGCAGCCTCACTGGCGTCGATCGGCGGGTACCCGCTACTCTGCTGCTGGCTCAGGTAGAAGTAAGGTGTCATGATGCGGCGGCACATATCGTCCAAGCGGTCCTCCGACAAGCTACCGTTGTTGACACTAGTCGTGATGTTGCCCCCGAAATATGAAGGGTTGGGCGTAGTGAAGCCGATGCCTCCTGGCATGTCCATGTCTTCGCGATGAGATGAGATATCAGCAGACCATCACAGTGTGTAGTGAGTGCCTTGCCGACTTACCGAGCCCAGAGTCTGCCGCCAGGTACCCAGAGTGCGTGCCTCCCCAATCGGACATGACGTAGCCTGATGATCGGTATCAGTGTCGGTCTTACAAATCTCTGTGTTCTTTCCGAGTATCAAATCTGCATGGCACTGACCCTGAAATCCGAGCTCCGTCTTCAACAGGTTATTGAGCGTCTTACTATTCTGACAAGCATAACTCCCATTAATGCGATTATAGCTGCACATGAAAGACGCAACACCGCTCTTGACCGCGTTCTGGAAAGGCCAGAGGTACACCTCATGCATCGTCCTGTCATCGATGTTCGCGGAGACGGACTCGATCGTGACGCCGTTCGGACTGACGCTGGGATTACGCTGCGTTTCTTGCTCGTTGCCGATGAAGTGCTTGGCGCAGGCTTGGAGTCCGGTAGATTGCATGCCTTCGATCGTCTCGGAGAAGAGCTCGCCGGTCAGATAGGGGTCTGGAGAAAAGCCTGCGCGGGAAGCGCCGTCAGTGTCTGCTGCTATGACGGATGGAGTTTGTATGATGTGTGACTGACCTTCCCAATTCCGCCCTCCATAGCCACTCCTTCCCAACGGCCCAGCTACAGGCCCAAGTGCAACATTGGCCCCCTTGCCCTTGAACTCTGCTCCCATATCAACGCCACGCTGCCGAGCCAAGTCTCTGTCCCAGCTAGCCGCCACTGTCAACCCGGCCGGGAAGACAGACGCGAAGTCCGCTTGGCGAATAGCCAGCGGTCCATCCTGCAGACACAAGCCCTCAAAGTTCAGCCGTGAGATGGGTGCTATGTTGCCAACGCAGGGACCTGCCGTGCCAGTGACGAGCTGCGCTTTCTCATCGGCTGTGAGCTGGGAGACGAAAATGGAGGCCTGTTCGAAGGCGGAGGGCCAGCCGATGCCTGTGGCGTTTGCTGCGATAGTCTTAGCGATTGCATGGATGAAACCGGCTACCATCGGGGAGGTAGCTGTGCGAAGGCTTTCGACTTACGGCTTGGAAAGTAGTCCGGACTATGCTCATAGTCCGCATGGTTCCATGTTGGCCCTGCCGCGGACGGGCCTGCGCCGACGGTACTATCGTTCTGTGCATTGACAACGCCTGCTGTGGTCAATAGCACTGCTGCTACCCGCAGCTTTGACGAAGCTGGCGCCATCTCGCTAATCCACCAAAAATCAGTGGAACGGTAAGAACGTTACACCTACAATCGTTCGCCGCGTGCGAGCTCCACATACGCTGGCCTACCCAGTCTTTATGTATGAACGCACGGCATGCTTCGGCTACTCTTCTCTCTGCACGCCATACCGTTCTCCTCTCCTCGGTGCAAGGGACCTTCTGACCACCATCATGCCTACTCAGGCGAGACATAGCCGGCAGACAGAGGAATCGACCGCCACGAGAGCCATCGCGTCTCCACGCGCGCCTACGCACAACAATGTCGAGAAGTTTGCGGGGAAGCTCGAGTGCCAATGATGGCACAGTGCATGGTGCCTGGCAGTAGGCGAATCGAGGCGACTATAGTGTGTGCAAGAGCGCAGGAACGGAAAAGTGTAGGCCACGGAAGAGGTGGGCAGGCTGAAGTCGCTCGGGTGTCTTCCGTGAGATCCTCCGCAAGAACCATTTGCCAAGCACCAAAGTGTTCCTCCCGCTTTGGGCTCGTTTAGGTTTCTTCACACAAAGTGATTGGGTCCTATGACTGCGCAAGAGATGTGTGGGCTCGAACTGGCCGTGTCGTCATCTAAGCCCGGACTTCAACTGTCGACACGCCCATGAGAGGTGCTTCCGTGTGCTGCTGCGCATGTGAGTCGTCTCCCCGCATCTGCAAGCCATCTCGCCATGCACTCCGCAGCGGACGTAGGTGGACCTGCCGAATATCAGCCGCATATTGATCATTCGCACCTCGGTGTAGCAACGCGCGAAGGCGAGGCGTTGCTAATGTGCTCGGTCTGGGAGGCCGAGTATCAGACCCGCGAGCTCCTTATGCCTCTCGGTTCAGTAGATCGTGTGTGGCCAGGAGCCCGCAGCCCGCAGTATATGGTTGTCGTGTGAATGACAGAAGACAGTTGATACTGTACTACCTGATCGGATTCTGTCAACGACCTTTCTTGACCCATCCCTGCGCTGACCCATTCCCACGCCCAGGACGCATCAGCAAAGCCGAAGTGCTCTGCCAAACGAGAGATCGAAGTATGTGGAGGAAACCCCAAATCATGTACCAAGACCGTAGCAAAGATAATTTGTTCCCTTGAGTCTCTTCTTCACCATACTACACTGGTATCCGGCAGGGCCTTTGCCTCCCTCCTAGGCGTAGGCCGCTCCGTTGACCGGTTGCTTCTTCCGCAGGCGGTATTGTGCGAGCTGGACTTCGAGAATCTGCTGAGTCAGTCCAAGCTCCACCGCATCTTGGTCATCGACTTCGCCCGCGAACCTGGGGACTACCTCATTATGTTAGCACAAGACGTTAGACCATCGAAGAGTAAGATTGGGTACTCACGAGTAATCTGAGCTCGTGGGATAACAGGAGTCGCCGGATCGATAGTTCTCTCAGCCTCGGAGACACCTCGCACAGCTGGTGGCCCTTCAGGCGCTCGGGACATCGCAGGCATTTTCTCCAGCTTACGAGCGCTGAGCGCGCTGCGAGGACCAGTTCCATCCACGGTCGTCAATTCGTCCTCCTCGTCGAGATGGCCAGGTGCTCCCCTACTGCCTGGCTGACCTTGAGACTCAGCTCTACTCTCTTCTCGCTTCGCCTTACCACCTCGCTCACCCTGGCCAAGATGGGCCTTATTGGACTCCCTGACAATGGCTCGAAGGCCGTTGGGCGCGGCCTTCGCCGGCCTTCCGACTTCATCGCCCTCCCATTTCGGCCACTCGCTCTTATAAAGGCCTCTAGCCTTCAGCCAAGCCCTAGCATTTACATTGCCAGAGTCTGCCCTCCTCTTCTGCCTCAGCTTCTCCTTCTTTCTAGACCCAGCATAATATCTCTCCGAGACCTCCTTTGGACGGAGATGCTCAGCGGCCTCAGCATTCGCCCGCTACGCGCTGCAGCCTTCCTCTTTAAGTCGTTCCGCCACCCTATCATGGGATGTGTGCCATCGCGGTTGCGGTGGGAAGTCATCTTCTTTGTGCCTTCACTGCTTCTGAGAGGAGTGTGACTGGGATTCTGTCTAGTGTAAGGTAAGCAAGATGGAAGAGAATGATTGGAAGGGAGGTGTTGCGTCCTTATCTATGCGGTTGAGCCTGTTGGAAGTTGTCACATGCAAGAGCATGTGATCGTGACGTAGTTGTAACCCGAGTAGAGCGAGTCAGAAAGCGAGTGAAACGAGCCAGCATGAGTGAGCTAACAGAAGTGAGGCCGGGAGGAGAGAGCAAGGCCAGTCGATACAACGATCTCTCAAACTTGCGGTGCTGATACCAGGAAATCCACGTGCTTAGGTACTCCTACGAAACCAGAATGAGCCGAGCTGGCGTAAGGGAGCTAACATGAGTGAGGTCGGTAGGAGAGAGTGAGGCTAGTCGATATGACCCTAAGATATCCACCTACTCGGATACTCCAGCGAAATCAGTGAAGCGAGCCGAAATCATGTGTTTCCTATCGCTTACAGTTGAGCATGTGATCCTAACGCAGCGTTAGCTGGACGTTCAATGACATCGTAACACCATAGCTAAGTCGAGTGAAGTCGACGAAGTCGAGCCAAATCCACTAATTGAGCCAGCTCACTCTGTTCCCGCTGCTGTTGAAGTTACCTGGCCTAGCCTGTGCGAAGAGGTCTGCGTGCCTTGTAGCAGAGAGTGAAGCTTCGGTACTCCGCATGCAGAGAGGGAGAAGCCTGATGGTAAATGCTCGCTTGTACCGTGTATCTGGTGTATGTATGCATCTCCCTTCACTTCTCATGAACCCAGCTCCTGCTTTTACAGCCCCGTCGAAGTTTCAACGCCAATGCTCCGTCCTTAATGCCACATGTCCATGCATGATGACCGCCGCAGAGTCGAGATCCTGATATCGCATACATACCGCTCTCCGCTTTCCACTCTCGACCGCACATGCATGATGTCGAGTCGAGATACAGAGCCGTACACACACCTGTTGTCGTCCGTTGTCTGCTCTTACATGATGATCGAGGGCGCTGCACCCACTAGTTAGCACTCTCATCCAACCTCCCGCCCGTATATCCTCCTGCGCAGGGGAGATAGACTTACAATCAACATTAGCCTTGATACTCTTATGTGGCAGCACGCTCGCGCCATTGCAGTACACCTCATCCCCGATCGTCACATCATCTCCCAACACACTCACGTTCTCCAACCGTGCCCATCTGCCCACCGTGCTGTTCCAGCCCACAATCGTGCTCTTGACCCACGCGTGCTCTTTCACCTTCGATCCCGCGAGGAGTACGCACCGCTGAAGTCTGACACCATCTCCAATCGTGACATTAGGCCCAATAGTAACGTTCGGCCCAATCTTGCAGTTCTTCCCAATAGTGGCTGTCGGGTCAATCATCACGTTGCCGCCGTGGACATACGGCTCCGAAGTCGAGGTCAAGAGTTTACTGCCCTTCTTCGTCAAACTCGACAAATACAGACACGTGCCGCTCAGGAAATCCTTCGGCTGTCCAACGTCCATCCAGAACCCCTCCAGATCGAAAGAATGCAACTGCCCATCCTTGACTATCGCCGGGAAAGTCTCCTGCTCAATACTCGTAGGGCGGAGCTCAATGCGCTTGAGCACCGAAGGGTTGAGGATGTAGATACCCGCGTTGATGCGGTTGCCGACGAACTCGACGGGTTTCTCCACGAAGCGGTCGATGCGAGAGGGGTGGTCTGGTTTGTGCACAATAACACCGTATTTACTCGGTTCCTCCACTTTCGTCACCACGATCGTACCCTCTTGCCCGTGATTCTTGTGAAATTCCGCGACATCATGGAACGGGAAGTCACAAATCACATCTGAGTTCAGCACGAAGAACGGGCTATCATCTTTTCCTAGAATCTTCTCCGCAAGCTTCAGGGGACCAGCTGTTCCTAGGGGTTCAGACTCGACGCTGAACTCGATCTTGACGTTGTATTGTTGTTCGTACTTTTTGAGCGCGGCCGTCATGATCTCGGGCCGGTAGTTGACGGCGAGGACGATGTCAGTCACGCCTGCGGCGGCGAGGGCTTCGATTTGGTGGAGGATCATGGGTCGGTTGCCGAATTCTACGAGCGGCTTGGGGAGGGTGAGGGTGAGGGGTCTGAGGCGCGTGCCGAAGCCGCCGACGAGGATTAGAGCTGTGGCATTGTCAGTGAGGGCATGTTGGTGGTGGCATGGAATCTGGCGCACCTTTCATGTTCGCGGTGCTTTTTGTGTAGGGTCTGGTGGGTTGTCGCAGACCAGCTGTCAATCGCACAAGTTCGTCACAAGACCTTGGACTGTGTTGTGAGTGGAAGCGAAACTGTAGTGGTCTTGCGGTGGAGTACAAGACCAATTGATCAGTTGGTAAAGTACAATGGTTCCTGTTGATCGTGGGTACTGTTCTGGAGTCGGTCAGGCTTGCGATAACTTTTGTTCTCGAACAGCTGGCACTCCCCTTGGCCCCTCGGGCCCTTGCCGCACCATTGGACCCTGCATATGCTCGATCTGGGGAACCAGTCGGGTGGCGCGTTGAGTCCCGACGGCCGCGTGTCTGCCTCGCTGGGAAAAGTCACGCCTCCTCGTGTCACTCCTTCTGCTATTTTTGCGATATCACGGACATGAATACGATGTGTATGAAGCTGCTACGGCATATGCGTGCGTAGTCTCATAACGGGATTCTTGGAGACAGCAGCAACCATACCACAACACACTGACGGCGCCGGAGAAAGTGACAATGGCCATTACGACCATGCGATGCGACGTCTACGAGCTCTACCTGAGAACAGGGCTGAACATGACAATATGCATTAATACTACCGACCAACCCTCAATCACAGCCTCGCTCCTACCCGATCACATGTACGCCAACAACACCAACGCTCGGCCCTTGAAACGCCCGCACCCACACTTTTTCCTCCGTGAGCACATGCAACTCTAGTCCGAGTACTTAGCACCCTCACCCATCAATAAGACTTCATCATCCTGATCCATGCCACTCCCCCGTCTCCTTGCCTTACCCTCAGCCCGTCTCTTAGCGACACCATTAACACAAGCCAGGAGTCCGAATGCCAGGATCGCGAACAATATGAGCGTCCCGAAACCGCTGAGCAGAATACTGCCCATCCCACTCGAAGACTCGTTAGCATCGCCAGCGACGATGTTGCGAGAGTGATTGCTAGCCGTCCAGTTGTTGGCATCCACATGCCTAGGCAAACTCTGCTGCTGCGTCTCTGAATCCACCTTCGGAGCCTCCGGAGCAGTGTAGATCCCGGCCTCGAGCTCCTTTACCTTCTTCGCTGTTATTTCTTGCGGACTCCACCCATGAATTCGACTAACTCCCCCTCCCAACCCCCTCTTTCCCTTTCTCCTCTCCCCCCCACCACCACCGCCGAGAAGAGCAGCCATCTCCCCAAAAGCCTTATCCGCCTCTTCGAAAACGCTTCCCTCGCTCGATCCTGCCACATCGACAGACATCGAGTCTTTGCTGTCGGTTTCTTGTTGGTAGACATAATCCCCATCAGCTTCCTCATGCTTCTCTGTCGTCTGACTATCTTCGTCCAAGAACTCGACATCCACTGTACTATTGCTCTGGCCTGGTCCACCAGAAGCGTAGCTGATATCGCCATCCTTGTGAGACTCAGAGGTTGACGTGGAGTCGAAGTTTCCTTCGGCGTCTTTTTGGGCGAGAGATTCGGAGGAGGAGGAGGAGTTGGTTTTGACGATGGTCTGGGAGTAAGTTCCATTGTGGGCCTCCTGCTGCTGGAGGGAGGGGTAGGTGATTATTTTGCCGTCTTTGCTGGCGTCGCTGGAAGATTGCTTGTGGATGGAGTACCCGTCCGTTCCATTGTGGTAATCCGTAGACCCAGAGGAGGATTCGGAGGTCTTGCCTTCGAAGACTGAGCCACCCTCCGAGGAGTCTGGGCCTGAAGGCCAAGACCCTCCTGTTTGCATGGCTCCCTCGCTGGAAGCCGTTGCTGGAGGACCTGAGGGAGGGCCTGTGGGAAGCATAGAGATCGCGCCTGCGATGTCTTTGCCTGGGATCTTGCCGGCGATGGCTAAGGCGGAGCTGGAGGAGTGGTCGTTGTGGTAGTCGAAGACACCTAGACACAATACAGATCAGCATGATGGAGTTGGGCACGGGGTGTGGACAATACTTACCGTTAGCGCTCTGGGCCAGAGTGTTGTTATGCGTCTCGCTATCCGTCCACTTGCAGATCGTCGTGCCATCGGGCTTCTGGAGACAGGATTTGTGCATCCCGCTGCCACCTGCTCGCGGACCTCCTGCTAATGGTTCTCCGGCTGCGGGTGGGCCTCCGGCTTCAGGGGCGGAAGAAGGAGCAGGAGCGCTTTCCTCGGGTGCAGAAGAAGATACTGGAGTGATCCCAGCGATGGTCGTTTGCATCGGCTGATCCGCGGACATGGTTGGCGAAGAGGCCTCAGCAGCGGTCGAAGAAGAACCTTCAGAGCTCGACGGTGTCGAAGTCGTTTCGGATGGCGAGACCTCAGAGCTCGAAGACGTAGTCTTAGACGCCATTGAGGCTGGCACAACAGAAGTATACTCCACCGTCATCGTCCCATTCACCACCGAAGCAGACGTGCAAGAGGAAGTCGAAACAGGCCCCACGGACGTGCTGGTGAGAACGACAGTGGATCCTGACTCTGGTCCTGCGGTGGTCGTGGAATTGCCTATTGCTGTCATAGCAGCCTGATAAGCACTCGAGCCAGGTGTCCATGTGCTCCAATTGGAAGGCTCACCAGGTTGAGAGGATGCCATTGCGGTCTCGCTTGCGTCGCAAAGGTATGTATATGTCTTGGTGGTGAGGTGATGGATAGTGGTATACTCCGTCAGAGTGGCCAACTTCATGGCAGCGAAAGAGAGGCGAGAGGATGGAGGGGAAGGGGTGGTATAAAGCGAATGCGACGGATTGATGCAATCGAAACGACTGACTGGCGTTGAGCGAGACGGAGGAGAAGGAATGGGTATGAGTAGGAGGGTATGTTGAGGAAGTTTTTCTGCATACCGACAGCACGGAAGGTTTGTGTGCTGTGGTGTTTTTGGGGGTTTGGTACCTGTTTCAGGACTTGACTGAGTGGTTTGGGGTGGTCTTGGCGTCATGTTGATGCGTGTATGGAAGTATGGAAGTATGCCTACCTATCTGTCCCGCAAGAAGCGTCCATGCTGTGGTAAAGTTATGGGAAGTGGCGTTGATATGGGTCTTGTGTTGAGGTTGTGCTGGAGCTGTTTGAGGCACTATGTTCGGCCGCGCAGCAGCTCGATGCCTTACTTAGCGAAAGAGGACTCTTACTTGGAACGAACCATGTAGTAAACAGCATCTGATGCCAGCGTCTACAAACGATACATGCACATCCTGCTGTTCAGGACGTTGTGCGTTGGGTGCAGCTGGATGGGGCGATTGGGATGATAGATCCAAAAGGAGTAGGTAGCTGCTCCTGAATGTTGACGAAGCTTGCCCTGACCGGACAAGGCTGGAGCTTCGGCAACACAAGCAGTCCACTAGTCGACGTCGCAAAGGGCGCGAAAGGCTTGCCTATTCTGGCCTCCCGTCCAATCCCCTGCACCTATCTTACAGCTCCACCTCCAGCTTTCTCCAGCTTCGAACCCCGCATATTCCCGCAATCCGGTGCACCACCTCAGACCTGGGACGAACGATTGCTGTTTGCGGCACCGGCCGAGCTCTTCGAGGTTCGGCGCCTCTCTGGCATTCGGTCAAAAGGTGCGCTTCGTGGGAGGGGGCGCTGAGCATGTGCCAACTCCTGTTGATCCGCCGCGCTTTTGACGCGCAAGATAAGAAGAGAGGAAGCCGGTAGGTACCAAGTCTATTCACTCTTGCTCGACTCAAACGGAAGTACTCCTCGAACGCCGTCTCATTACACTCGATCTTGTGGCTGGCAGTATTGATAGCATTGGCGGGTGACGTTCCAAGAAAGCGCAGCAAGATGCGAGCAGCACGGTATTACGGCAAAGAAGGCAGGCAAACCGGGGACTCAGAGCACTGTGATGGTACCTGGGCTAATGAAATTCAGATGTGCGGATAGTCAACGACCTGGAGCGGCCAGAATGTGGCGAGGGACAAGTCAAAGTCGAGCCGGCCTTCGTTGGTATCTGTGGTACGGATCTACATGAGTTCATGGGCGGTCCCAAGTAAGTCTCCTGTCAGCTCTTGAGAGCTCATCCGGCTGGTGTTCATACAGTTACACTGACAGCGCAATCCCAGCTTCTCTCCCACTTCGCCGCATCCCGTCACTAAAGAAACCGTCCCCATAACGATCGGCCACGAGTTCTCCGGGACGATCAAAGAGCTTGGGAAGGGATTGGAGAACTCCGGGCTCAAGGTCGGCCAGAAGCTTGCAGTACAACCCACAATTTACTGTGCTCAGTGCGGTGCTTGCAAGAATGGTGCCGAGAATGCTTGCTTGAACGGAGGCTTCGTCGGTCTCTCGGGTGGTGGAGGTGGCATAAGCGAAGAGTTAGTCGTGCCCGCAGACGCCTGCTTACCACTGCCGGACAACGTTGGTCTCGATATCGGCGCGCTTGTTGAGCCGCTCGCGGTTGCCTGGCACGCAGTCGATGCGTCACCGATCGCAGACATCAAGGAGCCGAAGTGTGTAGTCTTCGGTGGCGGGCCTATCGGTCTCGCTGTTGTGCAAGTCCTGCGAGCTCGCGGCGCAAAACTTGTCATCTGCGTGGAGGTCGCAAAGAAGCGTCAAGAGTTCGCCAAGACTTTCGGCGCAGATCATGTCCTGGACCCAACGAAGCATGATGTTGTCTCCATGGCGCTTGAGCTTTGCGGGGGCCAACAACCTCCTGACCTCGCGTTTGACTGCGCTGGCGTGCCGCAGTCTGTGGAGACTGCTTGCAAAGTGATCAAGAGTCGTGGAACGGTGGTGAATGTTGCCATATGGGAGAAGGCGATACCGTTCAACCCGAATTGGCTTGTGTTCCGAGAAGCCAACTATAAGGCGGTGCTTGGGTACCAGAAGAAAGACTTCGTCGGTGTGATCAAAGCGTTGGGCGAAGGTAAGATCAAGCCTGCGGAGATGATCACGAGCCGGATACAGATGGATCGGTTGGTGGATGATGGGTACTGGGCGTTGATAAAGGAGAAGGATAAGCACGTGAAGATACTGGTGGATGTTAAGGCCGGTGTGTCGGATCCAGGTAGCGTTGTGAGTTCGTGAGCGTAATGTCGGGGAGTCTCAGCCAGTGTCTCCCTATTACGGCCTGCCTTATAGACAAGAGGGCAAGTTCATCCTTATTGTGATGTTTCGTGTGATGGGAAGGTACGATGTAATGCAAACATTACGCGTTATGCAAGGCAAGAGATCGCCCGCATTATGCTGCCATCGTCTATCCCATGCTAAGCCGAACGAAGTCATAGAGAATCTACCCACGGATCGAGCACTTTACTTCCCTCCTCCCAATCAGCCGTGTGCGGCAAGGTGATTGCTTCTTTCGCACCACACAGTCCTTCCTTGTTTGATGGTGACCAGTGCCCCTGCGTCCAGGCATGGCCACACATGTAGCATTCAGGCGCCGGCGTCGGATCGAGGACAGTGGCTAGGCTGCAGCCGAAAGTCTCTGCGACTTCAGTCATTGCGCGGACGAACGCACTGTGAGGTTTCAAGCGTTCCAATCTGAGTCCAAACCACGTCAGATCTTCGTAAGCTGGATTTGAGTACCCTGCTAATACGACTTTGTCGATCGCAGGCAGCTTCGACAGGGTGTACTCCAGCATAGTGGCTGTCGCAACTCTCATGCGGATCGCTTCGGTGAGTATGCTCGTGGCGTCCCCCAGCGCTTCATCACGGATTATCGAGCGAACGATGTCGGGTACTTCGTCCGGATCCGGGAAAGTGGCGAGATGGCTGTCGTGTTCAGATAGTTCGAGGTGTACCGTCTTGACATTCTCGAAGCCGTCAAGGCCCGCTGCGGCCGGATCTGACGCACAGTCCGCTTTCCACCAGTTCGGATAATCATCTTCAAATGTGTTGCCATGATGTCCAATGGGAAACTCAGCAGTCCACGCACAGAGCGAGATGTTTTTGATCTTTCGTCGGCATCTGACGGAGTGTATCCCGCTCCTCGTGATCCAGCTTCCGAGGTTCTCGATGGCGTACGGTCGACTAGACTGGGGTGCATAGAAAGATGGCTGTGTAATGAGCTCGAACTTGTGCCCACCCCAGAAGATGGGTGAGGCTTCCTGGTAAATGGCACGGCACGTACGTAGGAAATCGTACGCTTGAGCCAGCTTTCTGTACGCCGCAACCATATTAGGGGCATCCGGCTTCGGGTATACTGACAAGAAATCTTTGAAGTAGTCCGAAGGCTCCAATAAAACGTAGCAGTAGATGTTGTTGCGAAGTTCTGGCGGTATGTCGAACAGGCCCGGTTTCGACATGTCGCGCGAGGACTGCTCACCGTTCTGCTGTGGTGCAGCCATTTCCAAACGTGCAGTCCGGCGACGTCCCTCGTGACTATGGGAATGGGTATCCCGAAGCGGTGGCTGATAGCACGATGTAGATTATCGTCGCTCAGTGCTTGGATGTGCCTGTTGAAGGTCGCGTGATTTCGTGGTGGCTAGCAGTACGGTGCAGGTGCGACCACCGCCGGGAGCGGACCAGCGTGTACTTTGCAATGCTGCTGCCTTTGAGACGCACGAAGGAACAGAAGTGCTCCGTAACGTTGTAGATGAAAGTGAAAGGGGAGGGAAAGCTTGTTTGGAGTTACAGGTCACTTAGCGGCGGTGCACGGATCTCGCATGTGAAGGTGCACGAGTCATGCGTGTCAAAGAATGCGGTATGGTTTGATACAAAGACGTCGGGTCTCATCATTTACTAAAAGTAAAACGCTGTGACTGGAAGCAAGGTAGAGTGCAGATTTAAGGTTGACCCAGCGACATTTGAGCCGTTCCTCGCATTACGTCCACACCACCAGACTTGGGGAGCACTCGCTTTCCACACAATATCATTTCGCTTTTGAAGCGCGCACCTCCTGTGAGATTAAAGTGCAGATGCTATGACAGTATACATTCGAAGAGTATCTCTCATACTGTGATAACAGAACCTCGACAAGCTCGAGCTTGCACTACATACCCACGGGATGGACACCGGAAGCCATCGACAGCGCGCTAAAAGCCCAGAGCTCGTATAGCAACTGGGGTTTCGTCGCCGGTCTCCTCCTCGGCATCATCGTCACCCTGCTCAACGTACGACGAATGCTCAAGGCATCAGAGGATGAACCTGTGAAGCAAGCGCCGCTACAACTAATCGCCTCAATCTACTCGGGCTCACTCCTCGGTTACCTACTCCCATATGTCAACATACCGACCTTTCTTACCTTCGGCCAGAGAATCGGCGGTTTCCTGCCTACTTCGTGCGAAGCCAGTCTGCCTGTTGAAGTCCGTGGTGGGTGGCCGTGCGTGCTGAGCAGAGTCTCTGCATGGGCAGGGCGCGTCGCTGGTGAAAACGGGTGGGAGGAGCTCCTCAAGCCTGACCCGGCCGTCGTTGTTCTAGTGATTATGACTGCATTCTTCGGGGGCTTCCTTGTCATAGTGGCTTGTGTTCCAGTCTTCATCCGTTGGAAGGTAGAGCAAGAAGGACGGGACCGTGAGGGAGGCAGCATGGAAAGGCGAGAAGACACCCAAAGATCTAAGGCAGCTTGAAGAATTGATGGTGTGTTCCAGTTGGTTTGCTGGCGTTCTACCTGCCCTCTTAGATCGTCGTCAATCGCTTCAGGTGTCCCAAAGGTGCCCATCTCGGCCACTCGGTATGTGTGTCGTGGACCCATCGGAAGCCCGAGCTTATTGAAAGTCAGTGACAGGAAGAAAGAACGCCCTTCAAACATAGGCTGTGGTAGGATCGGAACTTTGGTGTCTGGAATAGTCGAAGTGGTCTTAGCCGCAATGTGTTATGTGGTCGCAAGTGGTAGTGCTCTCAGTCGGCGAAAAGGTGATGCGAAGACCGGCTCAAAACGTTGCGTGTCCAGCTCTAAAACTCCGCAGTCACCGGAGTGCTCCTGGAGCGGCGAAGTGCTTATCTTCAATTGCGAAAAGATAGTAGGCTGCACAGGTCAGCCTTGAGTGGGCAATGCTTGGGACGGTACCTCCTAATATCTACATAAACTTAAGCTATTCTACACCTTTCATGTTTCCCTCCAGACGCAAGCGCCTGTTCCCTAGGTCATACACACCATCATCCGCCTTAGGTCATTTTCATCTTCCTCGTGTATCCCACAGCACGACTAACTTCAAACATCATGGTGATTACCCAGACACAACAACCTCCGCCACCCACGCCACTTCTTTCCCTGGTCCTTCCCGCCAGCCGACCTCGTAGACATGTTCGCCGTCTTCGCTCCAACCGAGGACACCCTTACGCTTCCCGCTCCCTCAGTAGTCCCGGTCTCCGTGGTCGCATCACTAATGCGCTTTTCGGCGGGCTTTTCAGGGCTGGCCGCTCGCCTGGTAGCACGCGTAGGTGTAGCAGCTTCACCTGGTCGGGTCCCAGTGGGTGTGGGTGTGGCTCTGCCGTCAGGAGTATCCATACCGCTTGGAGTAGCTGGAATAAGCGGCTCAGCCATCAAGGACTGTCGACGTTGCGGCGGTGGGGTGGCTGGCGAGTCCCAGATGTCGACTCGTTGCGTAGTAGCTGGAGGTGGTGTACCATTGAGATCTTCCCTGCTCGTCTCCTTTACCTGCTGCTGTGCGGATAGAAGATCCGGCCGCCAGGTAGCTTGATGATTGTTCTTGCGTCTGTTGCTCGCCGCTCTGTGCACTAATACCGTTGACGTCGAATCACCACGTGCACGACCAGCCTTCTTCACGCTATCAGACCTGCCCAGCGCCGTCATGTCCTCCTCAGGCACGGAGACCTGACTGGCTCGATTGCCCTTACTAAGCAGACTACTCCTGCGCAAGATGTTCGAGCCCACAGACTTGATACTACCTCTCTTCTCCAGCTGTGGAGGCTGCGCTGGGCTCCCGGGTGGGGTCTGCAAGATACTACTCTTGCTTGGCGAGTTCGGCACGCTCATCGACGCAAGTCTCTGCGCCGCATCTTTATCATCATACTTGAAAGTCGGACTCCAGCCTTCTTTGAATGTCACCCAGATCGCTGTCATCTTGATGATCTCTCGCAATGCGTCGTCTGTCTCGTGTTGCTGGTTGTCGCCTGCCTCGTCGTCCATGGCTTCCACTAGGGCAGATGTAGAGGTCTGCTTTGGTGTTGATAATGGTGTGGCGGCTGAAGGGTCAGGCATGCGGTATGTATCGTTCACGTCCAGTGCCGTCTTCGACAGAGATGCAATGACCGGATGTCTTCGGCTGTTTGGTGAAATGGTGCTGAAATTGAACCTTTTGCTGCCGTCCTTCGGTGCTTTTGCACCCTCCTTCAGCCGCTTTGGCACCCACCTAACCGTCAAACCCAGGCCATGCTCGTCGGTGCTAAAGAACTCATACCCGCCGTTCATGAGCGGGTAGGCCTCCCACTCCGCTCCAGAAGTCATGCATATCTTTGCCTTGCCTTCCTTCGCGGCACTCTCCTCCTGTTTTCGACCAGCGCAGATCAGACCAATCACGTCCCTAGCGGCTTGCTCTTCTTCCTCGCGCTCATCGCCCACAGTCACGTACTTCTC
>JAKLLW010001179.1:0-17825 GCA_022814695.1 Neocatenulostroma microsporum
ATGGCAACACATCATACGCAGTCTGCGGAGATCACACCATCTTCGGTACAGTACATTGCGCCAGCCATGGAGTTCGCCAATCCTCCGATGAATGTACAACCTCAATACGGCTTCACTTCCACACCCCAGCAGAGTGCTGCGACGAATCCTTTGTACGACCATGCTTCGGATCAGTCGTCCGTGCCCACCTCCTGGGATGTCGAAGCCGAGCTCGGCTCTTTCGAAGGCCTTGATGAGATTGACTTCGCCGCTTTCGATGCCGTGTTTGGAGGAACAGCGTGGCAGTTTCCGAGTCCCAATGGCGACCTCAGCGGCATGGATATGAATTACGATCCGGCTCTGCAAGTAACTGTGTGACCCTTTGAGCTCACTCGGCCTGGCGCCGGAAGTGGTCCGCCCTACTTCAGCCAGCTGGCTTTGTGTGTATCCATTCGCAGCTTTTTTGCAGCGGCAACACAACCTTTTTCGCAAGATCTTGGCGCCACTGAATTCCATCCAATGTCGTAGGAGAATCATTCAAGCACCACATCACTGCTGCCGAGTATTCCGGACCAGCCTCGTCCTCTACAAGCTCAGCCCAATATCGCGCGACCATCATGCGAAACAGAGGATTGTCTCTGTGGTCTCCAAACTCTGGCTTCGACCATAGGTCGTGATCGTCCAGGCTCGTGCCGAAGAGCAATTCCATCAGCATGACTCCAAGATTAGCGAAGCTTCGCTCTGATCGTTTTGCCACGTGGGCGTTGGCTGAGGTACTGCTCTCGAAATAAGCAGCGACGTAGGGCTGGTCGAATATCACGTTGGCGTCTTCCGTGCCCTCGGCCGGGAAACATATGTCCTGGGACTTCCACTGCTTCCTTGCCCATGGTGTCGATTGCAATTGGAGATGTGAAGATGCCACTATTAGCGCAATGCGAAAGCGCCCGCTGCGCCGGAGATTGCGTTTGCCCGACTCTCGCAGTACTTGCTGGAGCGTCACTTCCTTGGGCGCAGCAGCCTGCTCGGGTTGCGAGAAGACCGAATACTGGTTCCCCCTCTCATGGTCAGTCAGAGCACCAATACATAATGTGTGCATGTTGCAAGACACTATTGCGGAGCAGAGCGCGCTAATCTCCTGTGACAGCTTGGTGTCAATATGTGACAATACACTGGGTGGGCTGATAGTATTCGAAGCCGATCTTGGGCCTAGGACCTTCACCGCGGCATGGTCTTGCGAAGGTATGTCTGTCCTCTGTGCAGGCCTTCTGGAGTCAGCACGCGATCACAACACCCAATCTATTCGGCCTGATGTACTTACTGTTGATTCGGAGGGCCCAATGCACTATTTGGCAGCTGGTTCGCTTGTGCATTCAAATCCGAGCGCCCTGTGGCGGCACACTCGAGCGTCCCTTCCAAATGCGTGATGCGCAACCCCTGCGCTCGCCAGGGCGGGGGCTTAGCGACAACGCAATGGGAAGACCACAGCATCAGAAGTTTGAACTCGAATGTTGGCATGGTACGATGCTGTAGCCACAGATAAGCACAATGCTGTTCTTTGCATGTGCAACCCCAGGCATGGTGTATCAGACGATAGATGCGTTCCGCGTGTTTCCAGTACTGCAGCAAGGACCCGACTTCTGACATTGTTGCTACCGCCAACTTGGACCTCTGGAGGCGGACTATCTGCTCGCTTTTGCTCAGGAGCCGATCTAATTTCCCGTTGTTCGACCGTATCTCATCCAGAAGTTCGTCTCGATGCCACTTGCTGAAGCTGAATTTGGCTTGTGCTTTCCGATACTCCATGCCAACCTTCAGCGCTTCCCTCTGCGCCGCTGACATGAGTTTTGCTCTAGCTGGTTTCGGTGTCCCCTTCCGTGCCTGCAGAACATGGTTAGCACTTTATATGCCCGTCCGGACCCTGCCCAACGAAGTGGATACCTTATGCTCTTGCATCCTGGCCCGGAGACTAGGATTATCCACATCCATGATGACGAGGAGTCTCGAGATCGAGGAATGCAGGTTACTAGTTATCTCGAAGAAGCGCTCAAATGCGCAGCCCAGTCTCTGCTCCAAGGCCTGGGTGATGTCTTCGGACTTCCACTTCCCGTGCTCATCTCCGGCTAGCCAAGTCTCCAATTCATCTGTACTTAAGGTCGCTTGGGGAGCCAGAGGTGCAAGCAGTATGTTGAGACTCAGTAAGAAAGCCAAGTGCTCGTCCTTGATATCGTTCAGTGTCTTGTGCCACTCACCGTCGAAGTTAGCTAAGAATTTGATGGCCTTGTACCCGTCTCGGCTGTGTTCTAGTGCAGAGACAGCCAGAGGAAAGGCGCCAAGCACAAGTCCGACAACTTCTATACCGCTCATTGTGCTGATAGCTGACTAGAAGAAGGAACACCGCTCAGCACTGCGTATCCAGCGATGTGTATGTCGAGAAATCAGAGATGCAAACGAGTATTGAATAGCTCCCGTCTGCAAAGCTATCCGGGCTGTGTATGCAGGGTTGCGGATTACTCGCGAGGGGTCGAGGCGCAGCGCGTGCGCCTCCCGGTGAGGCTGCGTTCTATGTCAGAGTGTACATAGTGTCGTCAACCGACCCGCGAGCTGGAAGGAACTCATGTGTGTCCATCGTTGCTCGCAGCTCTTGATTGTATGCTGACCTAGCCTTCTAAAAGACGGCGGCTAGCTTGACGATAGCGACAAAATGGCCAACAAACTATATCGCTTCGACGGCTTTACTGGCCAACAAGAACATGCATCTCAATATGCAGCTCAAGAGCAGCATGGACAGACTGCTTCATGGGCAGATGCGCCGGCCAACGGCGCTATCAACCCACAAGACACGCTTCTCTCCAATATGTCCGAACTGGCGGACCTCGATGACATTCAAGGGCTCCTGACCATGCCATTGGGCTTCCCCGATACCAACACTTCGCCCGCTGCCGAGCTCGATAGGCATCTGCCAGATACAGAGACCAGGCTACTCCTTCCGCAGGCGCCTCAGCAGCCGCACCTGCAGCTTGCAAACTTAGACGCTCGCCTACAGCCTGACAATCCCGCCACTTCGGGAAGAATGCCACGCTCCGCGTCCGATATCTACATATACGAGCCAGACTCTATTTCAATGCAGGCGCGTGTAGCTACGCCGCCACTACAAACGCAGCCTGTACGTCGGAAGGCTGTCACTAAACCCCGTCGTGCGCCTCCACAGCTTCGCTCTTATAACATAGCGCGAGAAGCACCGGCAAACTCCCTCGATGACTGTCTGAGTCCAATGGAATCAGGTGCCCCGTTGCACCGTCAGACTCTGCATCATGGCGACCCCATCGACATCTACATCTACCCCGAAGACTCGCATCCAGCACCGCGCCCACGATCAGCGCCGCCGATGCTCGAAACACAATTGGCAAGCCGGAATACCGGTAGCGTCGGTCAAGACCCTGCGGTGGATGACTTGGTTACCACTCGAGATGAGCAAACGTCTACCTTGGCACCCCAGGCACAGGCGATTATGTTGGGCGATAGCGATACCCTGGACACTGCTTCCAGAGCCTTGCGAGTGTTCAGGCTCTTCGAGGCCGCGTGCGACTCCCGCTTACAGGCCCTTGACAGCTCGCACGAGCGGTCAGACACAATCGTTGTGCTCATGGACCAGCTCGAGCGTTTTCAGCTCTGGACAGGAAGGACGAAGACTATGCAACGCGATCATGAGGTGGACCGACAACTATGTAGACTGGATGATGTACCAGAGATCCGAAGGCGCACCGTAGAACTTTTACAAGAGCTCGAAGACTTGCTGAACTCCGGTATGTCCTTCCAAGTCCAAGGTGGTGACAAGAAGTCTCCCTGCTAGTTCAACCGAGAGTCGGAGCCTTGAGCGAGTACACTGACTTGGGGATAGCATTGATCGAAGTTCCAGATGCACCACACATCACTCCAGATGCAGGCGCTCTATCTGAAGATGAGGCGGTAACGCTGCGGCTTGCGGACCGGACCCTGAATCAGGGCTTCAACATGGACCGGCTGGCAGATACCATAACGGACACGGTAGGTCGGCTGTTCAGACTGTTCACCACCCTGGCCCAGTATTCCATGGTGACCGCGCCAGTGAATATAGATCGTGCGAGTGGTCGTTACAACGATACTGGACTTACGGCGGTACTCACTGATTGGCAAGGCGAGGCTTGGCTGCTTTCTCGCTTGAAGGAGGCATTTGGCTGTTATCAAAGATCTGCCTTGGCGAACCGGGAACTGCGACAAGATCGATTGCGGCAGAGCCAGCCAGATCTCAAGCCGACCGCCATGCTTGCGGGAGGCGATGCGACTCCTGTGCAGCCTCTGTACGTATGCTCATTCGAGCCTTGCGGGACCCTCGCCTTCAACGACAAGCATGCCTGGATCGATCATGAGATGGAGAAGCATCGTCGTCTGTGGAGTTGTCCTGTCTGCGATGACGAACCTTTCCAAGATGATCAGTCTCTGCACGGGCATCTGAAGCTCGAACACCGCGAGATGTTCACGGACCTACAGATGGAATTACTACTCAAGATCAGCTCGCAGCCTATGACGGATATTGCGACCGATGAATGCTACTTCTGCGACTGGAACTCCAGACCTGAAGCCGAAAGTCATGATGCGGACA
Source organism: Neocatenulostroma microsporum (assembly GCA_022814695.1). Lineage (NCBI taxonomy): Eukaryota > Fungi > Ascomycota > Dothideomycetes > Mycosphaerellales > Teratosphaeriaceae > Neocatenulostroma > Neocatenulostroma microsporum. The sequence goes on from JAKLLW010001179.1 coordinate 4,619, forward strand.
AGGGCGGTGCCCGTACCGTTACTGCTCCGTTGTTCATGGACCATCTTGCAAAGCACTTCGATGAAGCAGTGTTATATCTGTCTCAACGGCCTGGAGAAACAGTCTTACCGGACCCGAGTGATCTGCCATCTATTCATGACGACGGGTCTAAGCCGCCTTATACCTATGCTCAATTAATCGGCATGGCCATACTACGAGCACCAGATCGCCAATTGAAGCTCGCGCAGATCTACAAGTGGATCTCAGATAACTTCTCGTTCTACAAGACATCCGAATCCGGCTGGCAGAACAGCATTCGTCACAATCTGAGCCTAAACAAGAGCTTCGTCAAGCTGGAGCGCTTAATGGACGGCTTTGGAAAGGACATCTCTTTCGCCATCAGACCGGGTGAAGAGCATTTATTCCGGCCGGCCAAGGAGAGCCCGCTCTCTACAGCTCCAGCCTCTCTGCTGAATCCTCCGGAAGCCTATGTGAGTCCAGTGGACAGAAATCTGACAGCCGATGATTGTCTCGCACGGAGCATGGCCGAGGAGCGTGGCAGCAGACACTCATCAGAGGGTTGGTCTCGTTCCGGGATAAGTGCTGTGCAAGTGCAGCCTCCACGTCGGAGGGCTGTCAGTGAAGCTGGTCGTGCGCCTCCACAGCTTCGCCCTTACAACACCGCGCCAGAAGCGGCACCCTCGATCTCTTCAGATGACTTTCTGAGCCCAATGAATCAATGGCACAGGCTAGCCGAGTTACAAAACATCTGGAGCCCCGACCCGACTTATCCAGCCTCCACGTTCGCCGATGTGGGCCCAATGGACAAACGGACGACAGCCGATGATCGCCTCGCACGAATCATAGCTGAGGAGCGTGGCAGGAGACAGGCTGCACATGTGCATTTACGCGGCCGTTCTTCATCAAGCAATTGGTCTCACTCCGGGACAAGGTCAGGGGACAGCTCACCAGCACGCACTGTAGCGAGCACCGTGGCAACATCGATCAGCGGCAGCGAGTACGTATGTAAGCACAAAGGCTGCGGGAAACAATATACAAACAGATCGGCTCTTAAGCATCACCAACGATCTCACACGCCGTACGAGGACCGGAAGCAGGTGTGCGAACGCTGCGGCCATCGTTTCCTGTATCCTCGAGAGCTGGAGCGCCACGCCGTTGTTCATAAGAAGCCTGAGCACATCTGCGACCGATGCGGTAAAGGCTTTGTGAGAATTGACCACTTGGAGCGGCACAAGAAGTCCAGGAATGCCTGCCCAGGTGGCGATTTGGCTATACCAACGTCGCCCAACCGAGCGTCTTCAGCTCCGCCAACCGCTGACCCCTCGGCGGTGCCAGCACGTATGACTATGATGAGGACGACTCGTTTTGGCGGCCAGCACCGTGGCCACCATCTTGACAGCACAGACATGCCACTGACGGATGAAGTGGGTCGCAGAGCGGAGCGGACGGGCGCAAAGACGTTTCGCAGAGAATAGGCAAACTCCCAGGGTACTTGGCAGTATGTCAGTGAAAAGACATTTGGGAAATTCAGTGGAAGATGGCTGGGATGGTACTTTGTACGTGAGATGAAGGGTGTTCGATCTCGCGAGACAAGACAACTTGTTGTCCAGTTATTTGCACATATCCGAGCTCCAGGATACTCATGACATGGCCCTCAACGTACAAAGGTCCCTCTACTTTCCTCCCCTCTAAGCCTTAACCTTTCCTCCGCTCTTCCCGCCCCTCCCCATAGCTTTCCGTTGGTGGTTCTTTGCTACACGTAGAGCTCGCGCACGCCATGCGGCGAAACGATCGCCGGGCTTGAACTCGCTGTATGCCTTGGTCGTCTTGCCCTTCGTCTGCAAGAAAGCTTCTTTCTCCTCGGCATTCCTTCCAATTTCGTAGTTGGCTTGTCGGTACTGCCCGCCTGGCCTTAGATGCAGTTTGAGACCGAGTGGGTTGGCTTTGGTCTTCCGCAACGTGATGGTTTCGGAGCGGGCGGCGTTGGAGGGCTGGCGGATGGTTGTTGGGATGGGTGAACCAGTGGGTAGTAGTTCGTCTGAGGCAGCGTCCGTGGGCTCTGCGGAGGAGGCAAGGGTAGGTGATTGATAAGCCAGCATGCCCAAGTGCCTTCTCCTCGCTGCATGAGTAGGCTGAGGAAGCGTCTGGTCTTTCTTAAACACGAGACCGATGAACTTCCTCGTAGGGTGCCGTGCAGGATCGCGGTAGTATCTCACATAGCCAGGCACTCCAGCGTGAATAGTGTGATCACGACCCTACAACGCACCTAATCAGCATATCGTCCCGTCTAGTCTTGTCGCTTCACCCTACCATAAAACAATTATCCCCCGGAAACCAGTGCGTGCCCCTCTGCTTGAACAGAATATTGCCGGGTATCACATACTCCCCCGCCGTCTTCTTCGCTCCTAAACGTTTGCCGGGACCATCTTTGGCTTTGTTTGCGCGACCTTGGGCCTGATGGGAGGCGTTTCGGGTTTGGACTTGGATGTGGGTAGAGATGGAGGGCTGGGTGATGCGGAGGGAGGAGAGGGCGGATTCGAGGTGCGCGAGGGTTGCGATAGATGGCGCTCTAGTTGTATGGGCGAGGAGAGGCATTGTGGGTGTGTGGGATATGTAGAGGGGTGGGAGTGGGAGTGGTGGTGATGGTGATGGTCTGGAGGGAGTAGGAAGGGTCTTGGCACTCCCGCAAGCTCCGCTGTCAATGGCGGGACCGACTTCGAGATGTGTTATGGAGGTTCAGGCAGTAGCATTACCATACAACCAATACACCAGTAAACAACTTTGCAAACTCTCGTAGAGCTCTCAGAGTTTCACCCAGGCATTAAAATCAACGACCACAAACTCAGCCATCACTTCATCACAACCATCCACCCTTGAAAGCCTCCACCCACCACCAACCCGCAGCTTGCGATTGATACCCACCACTCGACCGCACTCCCATCTAATCCGGGCCTCGCGCCCACCCAATAGTCGTCAGTATGGCCTCCGCCCTCTTCTTCCTCGACCTCAAAGGCAAAACCCTCCTCGCCCGCAACTACCGCGGCGACATCCCCATGAGCGCCGTCGAGAAATTCCCAATCCTTCTCTCCGAAGCCGAAGAGGAGTCCTCCAGCACACCACCCTGCATGACCTCGGAGGGAATAAACTACCTCTACATCCGACACAACAACCTCTACCTCCTCGCCCTCACGAAAAGGAACAGCAATGCCGCCGAAATACTTCTGTTCCTGCATAAGATTGTCGAGGTGTTTACGGAGTACTTTAAGGAACTGGAGGAAGAAAGTATACGCGATAACTTCGTCGTGATATACGAGTTATTGGATGAGATGATGGATTTCGGCTACCCACAGACGACGGAGAGTAAGATCTTGCAGGAGTACATTACGCAAGAGAGTCATAAACTGGATGTGCAGGCTCGACCGCCCATAGCAGTCACCAACGCCGTCTCCTGGCGCTCCGAAGGAATCCGCTACCGCAAGAACGAAGTCTTCCTCGATGTAGTCGAATCCCTCAACCTGCTCGTCAGCTCCACAGGCAATGTCCTGCGTTCCGAGATCCTGGGAGCGGTGAAGATGAAATGCTACCTCTCCGGCATGCCCGAGCTTCGCTTGGGACTAAACGACAAAGTAATGTTCGAAACCACCGGGCGAGCCTCTCGCGGCAAAAGCGTGGAAATGGAGGACGTGAAATTCCATCAATGCGTCCGCCTCTCTCGCTTCGAAAACGATCGGACGATCTCTTTTATCCCGCCAGATGGAGAATTCGAACTCATGTCTTACCGCCTGAACACGCAGGTGAAACCATTGATATGGGTCGAATGCGTCGTCGAATCCCACTCCGGCAGCCGCATAGAATACATGCTCAAAGCAAAAGCGCAATTCAAACGCCGCTCCACAGCCAATAACGTCGAAATCCATATCCCTGTCCCTGACGACGCCGACACACCGCGCTTCCGGACGAATATCGGATCTGTGCACTACGCACCCGAAAGTAGTGAGATTGTATGGAAAATAAAGCAGTTTGGTGGAGGGAAGGAGTTTCTCATGCGCGCTGAGCTTGGTCTCCCTTCTGTGAGGGGCGACGAAGAGAGAGGAGGCGGCATGATGGGTGGTTTTGGAGGCTCTATGGGTGGGGTTGGCGGGAACTCGAAGGCGAAACGGCCGATTAATGTCAAGTTTGAGATTCCGTATTTCACGACTAGTGGGATTCAGGTGAGGTATTTAAAGATCATTGAGCCGAAGGTATGTACCACTCCGAGCGCGATGGGCATGGTGGGGGATAGGGAGGGTTTGCTGACATATGGTCGTGTAGTTGCAATACCCGTCTTTGCCGTGGGTACGGTATATCACCCAATCTGGAGACATCGCGGTCAGGTTACCGGACGTCCAGGGTTGAGATGCGGTATCGGGAATGGCGTAAATCGGTGGAGTCCATTATACGAAGGCATGATGGGTAGGTACTGTGGCGCAAGGTGTTCCAGGCGTCCCGAGCCATGCAGGGCAGATAGTACTCTCCCGAAACGGAATGGAAGCTCAGATGACTTGATGAACACCCATCCCTTACACACGCGTTCCCGATCCGCTTTTGTATGGTGGCCAGCTGACGTGTAATCGATATTGGAGCTTGGGCACGTTTACTCGATACCGAAGATACTGACGACAGGTCCAGAAGGTCGCAGGACACTACAGCACTCAGTCTTGCCTAGTTGCGGTGTTGACCAAGCAAGGGCGGAGAACGCTGGAGCGACCTACGCCATATCGATTTATGAAAGTGGAAGCACTGCACCGTAGCCCCACGAGCGACCGTTCGCCAGAGCAGCATCGAGCGCCTCCCAGCCGCCGCCAAAGAATTGATTCCTGAGCAAGGCATCGGAACCTGCGCTCCAGCGGGCAGTCTCTCTCAACAAAGACATGCGAGATCAGCGACGGGATCGTACAAACATCACGGCCATACTCGAGGGGCGATGCTATGCTACTTCTCGGATTGAGGGACACGCTACTCTTAGCGTCAGCCCAAAAGACGATGTAGCAGCATCTGGACGTACTTTCTCTCTGGGACACCGCGGCGACGTGCGATCTCGCCGAGCCTTGGGGCTGCCACCATTGTCAGTGCGGCCGTAGAGTCCACGAAATCGCTCATGGAACATTCTGTCACCAGATCGTCCAGCGTGCTCTACCGTCTGGTCGATGATGTGGCGCTTTGAGCTTCCTTTTCCGGAAGTTCGTCCATTGTTGTAGAATTGCAGGCTGCGGTATCGACCGGTCTCTGGACTCGAGATCGGTTTCGTCTGGCGATAAGACAAAGAGCACGTCTCGCTGTGCTCGGACACAAAGGAGTCTCGATTCTCGCCTCAATGGACTACGAGTACCATCTCTTCTACGTTGCGACAGTTACCGTCTACCAGGCTTCTTCAGCAGTGGGATACTGACGCTGACGTTCACGCTACGCACTACTTTATCCGAGTTATTAAGCTCGCTAATATCGCCTACCATGGAGGAAGAGGGCCACCAGCACGGGGGCCATCAGGACGGGGGCCACCAGCACGAGGGCCACCAGCACGAGGGCCACCAGCACGAGGGCCACCAGCACGAGGGCCACCAGTACGAGGGCCACAAGGACCAGAACGATGGCCATGAGCACGAGGACGACGGCCATGAGGATGAGAACGGTGAGGACTTCGGCAACGAGGTCGACGGCTTTGACTGGGACAGACTCGAGGCGGGCTTGGGTGAGGACTGGGAGGCAGTGTTCAGTGAGGCTATGCGAGCCAGGATCGCAGAGGGCTTCGACATAAACCCGGACGAGGTTGTGGACAAGTTGCTTGTAATGGGACGAGAGAGGGTGTGCGCTCTCATGAAAGACAAGGATGAGTTTTCTGCGACAATCTTTAAGCTTGTCAGGGAGTATAGAGATTCTCATCGTGATGCCGGCTTAGAGGGCGAGGACGACAGCGATGAGGATGACAGTGATGAGGACGACAGCGATGACGGTGACGGCTTTGATATGGCCCCACTCGAGGCGGCCTCGGATGAAAACTGGAAGGAGGAGTTTGCTAAGTTCTTCCATTGGTTCATTGAAGCCGACTTTGACGATGAGGATCCGGTCAAGATCACGGACAAGCTGCTTGAGATGGGGCGAGAGAAGTTGTGGGCTCTTCTTAATGACGAGGGTGATGGATCAGAGCCGCATAAGACGATCCGGGGATTTGTCGACGAGTATCACGATTCTCTTGGTGATGAGTACCGTAAAGACAAAGAGTTTGAGTGTGGGTATTGTGCCGATGACAAGGAGGAGGGTTCGATGTATGTCCTTGTGGCGGGTGAGGATACACTCTGCAGGGGTTGCTTCCTCAGTGAACTGAAACCCAAGTTTGAGGCAGCGCTTGAGAATGAAAATGCGTATCCGGTCTCGTGGGGGAAGGTTTCACTGCAGCCCTCCGACTTTCCAGAAATATGGCCTGGGCTCAACGACCACTGGCTGGAGAAGGAGAAAGAGTACCAGACCCCGAAGGCGGAAAGACTCTACTGCAGGCATCTTTACTACGCGGAGCCTACTGGACCCAACTCCTTCATCTGTACCCGACGCTGGGTGAAGCCGGAGGAGTACAACGGGACTGGCGAATGTCGGGATTTTATAGGGGCGTTTGCAGGCAAAGAAGGCATGCATCTATGCCAATTCTGCAAAGCTCTGACCTGTGGCCTCTGCGGCCAGCCTACCTATCCCCTGCGTACCAGAGGCGAACTGAGCGAGATGTTGGAGGGATTGGCCATAGAAGAGCACAAGTGCGACCCTTCGCAACTGAACAAAGAAGCGGACATCGATCCAAGTCTTGTGCGTGGGATTGACTATCAGATCTGTCCCAACCCCACGTGCTGCCGGCATTATGAGCTGGAGGATGGGTGTAACAACCTGGTCTGCCAATGTAGGACGCACTTCTGCTTCATATGCGGTGCTCGCGCGCACCACGATAGCGACCATTGGAGCCCAGGTAAGTCACATAGACTTCTAGAAGCCCTGAAATTCTGGCCAAGTCCTCCGCTAACATTATGTCTTTTAGGTAAACCCTGTCCACGTTGGAATCAGCCCGGTACCAAGCATGCACATCAAGCCGAAGCAGTGGAATTGATCATCCCGGAAAGCTATCGCAACAAAGCAGCCGAGTTACGTGAGAGAGCAGCCCGCCAGGTCGACCAGGTTTATCGCAACTTTTTCCTCGACCGAGCGGTGTGCGAAGAGCTTCTCGGTGATTGCGAAGCACGCGAAACGCTTCGACAAGAGCAAGAAAATGACCCGGACAACTTCCAGGTCTTTATCGACGACACATGGGTTCCTCTTTTAAGACGACTGTTGCAATATCTATACAGATGCCTCCCTGTGTACTATTACACGCATGAGATGAGTGAGCCGACCAAAACGAATAGCCGACATCTCGCAAAGATGATAAATGCATTTGGATCAAGCAGACAGCGTAATGAAGAGTATTCGCAGAGGTTAAGGGACGTGGAACCAGCAGTGTTTGACCTGCTTCCAAATATCGACCCGTTGCTTCAGCGATACATGGAAGCTTCGGCAAAGGAGATTGAGGAGCTGAAGAAGATGAGAGGACGTATACCAAAGAGGATCAAGAGCCAGAAAGCTCTCAAAGACAGCCAGTCTGTTGAGTCTGACAAGGCGAGTATGGAGGAGTTGGAGCAGATTGCGGCGCCGAAGGAGGAGGTGAAAAATGATGAATGACGGCAGTGCTCAGCGTCTCTTAGGTAGACTGGCAGTTACGCAACTTTTTGGCTGGTATGCAAGGCTTGATGATAACTGACATTGCCGTCATCTCCAGATCCCACTTCATTCTTGACTTGCTGTACCGGTCTTCACGCGCCCGAGAAGACGCCGGGGATTTGGAACGGCTTATTGCCATCTACCAATGGGATGCCGCATGGTTCTTTGATGTCTTTCCGTTTCCGGAGGTTCCTCATTGTCCGATGCTGCAGGCTGTGGAGGACTGGCTCGACCTCCATCCTCTCTGGATGGCGAAGACAAAGGCCAGCTTTCAACACAGGCCGCCGTCTGTGACTTACAAAGACATGGCTGCCGCATTGGAGCCATGGCTTCCAACCCGAGGCCTTCGCTGTACAGGCCTGCTTCCATTCGACATTTGTAAGGAACCGGATACTTCGTACCGTACGAAACTGCAGCGGCCATGGCAGCGCCACGTAACGCCGATCATGACGATCTCTGCGCTGTAGCGAAGACGAAGGAATGGAAAGAGGTACTGCGGCTGGCGCCCAAAGTGAACTATCGGAGGCTAAAGGCGGCGTTCACATCGGGCAGGGCGATGTTACCAGGATCGGATGAGAAGGCGGCATGGCACGAAGCATTCAGAGTCGTATTCCGCGAAGAGATTCATCCCCTCATCGCGACAAAGTACCCGGAGATCGCAGATGGGGTTACGAGCATGCTGCTTGACACGGATGGACTCGATTGGAGGCTTTCTTTCTACGAAAAAGCTGAGCAGGTGCCGGGTAGAATTGACGAGGCCGTGGAGAGGTATCACAAGCTCGTTGCTAGGGGCTACAAGACAGGCGGGGAGTTCGATTGCGGGTGGTGCTACGAAGATATCAAACCAGAAACGCAATACGTGCTTGCTGCTGGCGATCCGGTCTGCAAAGATTGCTTCTTGAGGGAGCTGGTGCCGAAGTTCAAGGTACGTATCTGATGGGTAGGACCCTCGGGAGACCGTCTCAGACATCTGAAAGCACTCCAGACTTTGCGAGACATCCGCTGACCCTTGCACCCATCGCTTCCTAGGCCGCTGTTGCTAGCGAAGCCAATTACCCTGTCCCCTGGGGCAGGGATGAATTGCAGCCGTCAGACTTTCCGGAGATCGCTCGAGAGAAGTGGGAGTGGCCTTCATTTGACCGCTTATGGGAGAAGAAAGAGAGAGAATACAAGACCCCAAAGGCAGACAGATTCTACTGCCAACACCTCTACTGCCTTGGCGAACCCCTGCCTAATCTGCCTGGCAGCCCCCCGAACCCTCCGGAGAAGTACTCAGTCTCGAAGGCAAGGTACGAGCAGGCTCGTCGCAACGAAGAGGAGACCGGCGAATGTAACGCCTATCTTGGATCTATTGCCGATCTAGAAGACTATGATTCAGAAGATGAAGATCGCGATCAATTGGATTTGCGCGAGGGTGAATTTCATTGCCACTCGTGCAAAGGCCGGTCGTGCACATTGTGCGAGCAGCCTACGCGCTATCATGGTGCGCAACGCCATAAGCACGACTGCGATCCTTCTCAACGCGGCAAAGAGGGAGATGCCGACCCAACTTTTGTGCGTGGGATAGACTATCAGGTACGTCAAAGCCCCTGAGGGCCGGCCCAGACACTCGGAACCTTTCGCGACGTTGGCTAATCGCTTCATAGATCTGTCCGAACGTATCATGTCAGACGCGGTGCGGTCTCGAGGATGGCTGCAATGCTATAGTCTGTAAATGCAGGACGTGTGTATTCGCCCTTTGCTAGACACCGGTCAATATACTGACGCATTCTTAGGCACTTCTGCTTTATATGCGGTGCTCGCGCGCACCACGACAGCGACCATTGGGCCTCCGGTAAGTCACATCAACCGAACCTCTGGGACCCTGGCTAGGGCTCCGCTAACCTCGTATGTGTTAGGTAAACAATGCCCACGTTGGAATCAACCCGGCACTAGGAATGCACATCACGAAGAGGTAGTGCCGTTGGTTATACCGGAAGAGTATACCAACGAAGCAAACAGGCTACGTGAGGAAGCAGCCACCGTAATTGACCCTGTACCAGGTTACTGCAATCATTTGCTCGACCAAGCACTGATCTGGGAGCTTCTTGGCAACCTCTCAGCACGTCTGACGCGAAGACAAGAGCAAGAGAACGACGGACAGGTTTTCATCGATACCTCATTTGTTAGCCCCTTGTCAGAGATGTTGGGGTATTTACTTGACAGCATCCCTAGGTACTACGAACGGCATGTGCTGAAGGAGGAGGAGAAAACGAAAAGCTGGCTTGTAAGATCGATAAAGGTATATGAAAGCGATAGGAGAGACATGGAATCGGATGTGCAGGGCCTTAAAGAGCATCAGCCAGCAGTTCTTGATCTACTCCCAGATCTCGATCCGTTGTTACAACGGTATCTTGAAATCATGGCCAGGGAGATTGAAGAACTAAAGAAGATGAGGGATTCCATACCAGAGCTCAAACCAAAGAGAGCCAGGAGCAGGAATGTCCTTCAAGACGACTATCCCTTCAAATCCAACAAGACAAATTACTCGTCGATAATAGACGACAAGGATGTGTTCCGATGATGAGTTTATTGTATTTTGGTGTAACAAGTAGCTTGTACATAGTAGACGGAATGGGCTTCCTTCTGACGCAGCTTTTCTTTTAAGAAGCGACGCCTTGCAAGATTACTACGGCTTCCTTTACGTTGGCGTGTGCCCATACCCCCGAGGTTGAGACCCCCAATCTCCGCATCTGAGGCTCCGCAAAAGGATCAGGCGATCAGCACTGCATATGCTACAATGCCGGCAGGTTGACGACACACATGCTGGGCATTCGGGTGTAACGGTAGTACTACTGCATGGAAAACGCAGTCCGCATTGGCAGAATGTATTTGGGCAAGCAGATCAGTGAGGAGACTGCAAGTTCCCAACTTTGTTTACTGATAGTTTCTCTACTCAAACACCTTTCCCCTCCTCCAACTTGTCCTTTACAAGCAGAAGTTATACACTGTCGAATGACCATGGAAAAGTTAGATGTCTCACTGGCTGAGAACGCCAGCGAGAAACCAGAAGTATGGCACGCTGAACGTACAAGCGACATTTCGCCTGATCCTACCAACCTCGAGAATGCGGACTACCTCGATGACAAGGAGAGAGCGAAACGGCTCGTCCGTGAGATGGACTTGCGTATTCTGCCACTCTGTGCATGGATCTATCTCCTCAACTACCTGGACAGAGGCAATATCGGCAACAGCAAAGTCCTCAACGAAGAGACAGGCGACTCGCTCCTGCAGCAAACCGGCATGACCAGCACAGATTATGCCATTGCCGTATCGCTCTTCTCTGTAGCCTACATGCTCTTTGAAGTACCGTCCAACTGGATCATGAAGCGCTACGTTCGTCCGTCGATATGGCTGGCGACTCTCCTTGGCTGCTGGGGCATCTTTACCATTGGATTTTCGGGAGTGCATACCTTCGCGCAGGTGACTGTCCTGAGATTCTTCATCGGAGTCTTCGAAGGTAAGCACATCGACGGCTAGAACAACTTTATGTACAGGACACTAACCCTTACGACCAACGGTACTAGCTGGTTTCTTTCCAGCAATCGTGTACTTGATCACCTTTTGGTACCCAGTCGAGGAGCGCTCCGTCCGAATCGCCTTCGTTCTGGCTTCTGCGACGGCCGCCGGAGCATTTGGAGGCTGCATTGCTTACGGAGTCGGCCATCTCAACGGGAGCCAGGGTCTCGAAGGTTTCAGATGGCTCTTCATCATCGAAGGCCTAGTGACGGTGGTCTGTGTCGTCCTGGTTGTATGCTTCCTGCCAGACTATCCGTCTCGGGCGAAGTTCTTGAGCGATGACGATAAGAAGTTCGTCGAGGCCAGGATCAAGGTCAAAGGTGGAGGTTACACGAACGCCCATGCTACGAGGAAAGAGGTGCTTGAGACAGCTTTCAGTCCGAGAATGCTTCTCCACTACCTCGGATACATCACCAACTCCGTCCCTCTTGGATCTCTTACCTTCTTCACGCCTACCATTGTCTCGGGACTTGGCTACACTTCTATCAAGGCGCAGCTCATGACTGTACCGCCGTGGATAGTGGGGTATTGCGTTTGCCTCTTTCTAGGCTGGTCAGCCGATCGCTTCAACGCTCGTGGCTGGTGAGTCTATCTCTGGGAAGACCAGGAGCACGTTGCTGAGTCTCGCATCCTTACTCGCAGGCATATCTCCGTCTCATCGACGCTCGGTGGCGTAGGCTGGCTTACAGCTGGCCTCCTCCCGCCCGATGCCTACATCTCGAGGTACGGCTGCCTTATGCTCTGTGCATGCGGCGCTTTCCCATCAGCTGGACCTCTCAGCGCTTGGGTGACCTGCAACGTGCCGTCGATTGTCACTATGGGCGTCGCTACGGCTCTTAACAACAGCGCTGCAGGTGTTAGTCAGGTGATAGCGCAGTGGATTTGGAAGCCGCAAGAGAAGGATCAAGGCTATCCGACTGGCAATTTCATCTGCGCTGCCTTCAGTTTTGCGACGGCGCTCATTGCAGTGCTTCTCCGCCTGTACTATGGCAGGATGAACGCCGCTGGTAAGACGGTAGATGCGAGAGGGGAGCACAGAGTATGGCTGCTTTGAGCGATCTGCGATGTCACCTAACAAAAGCTCAGATAAAGCGTTGAGTGAATCATAAGTGCGTGTGCTTATACCGCTCTCGCTTTCTATACCAGTAGCTTCACGTACTATGCACGGCCGTCTCTCTGTCGCAAATTTCCATTCCAGCCTCCAGGGTCGATCTCGCCGTTATATTGGTTAGACCTTTGGTCCTTCTTGTTCCCGTCCGCCCCCGAATCGCCGTTCTTGCCGCCGTTCTTCTCCTTCTCCTCTTCGGCGCTGCTGCTCCAGTACGTCGCTCTCCACCCACGATCAAGCTGCAGCAACTTGCCACTGACGACCCCAAGCACCGAAGCAAAGGCGTTCAGCAACCACAGAATGACCAGCAGCAGCGTTAATACCGTTGACCAGACCCAGAAAGCTCTTGAATTTAAGATAACGCCAAGCTCCACCGCACCATTTGTATATACGCCCCTAGAAGACCCATAAGTGTAAGTATTGATCTCGAGTAGAGGTTACACTCAGGGGTACTCACCACGGGAACACCATAGACCAAGCTGCTAAGCTTTGGTCCCATTTGTACAGATCCCGAGGTGCTGTGATTGTGTAGTGGACTATTGCAATGATAGCAAAAGCCCACCAAAAGGTCCCGTAGCCCCAGGTAATGAGTCCTAAGAACTCGCTCGCTGTTGCCACAGTCGATTGACCAGACGACGATAAGAAGGTAGACGTCCCGTACGCAGCAAATGCACCGCGCTGGACGACATTACCTAAGATCTGGAAAGCAAAGCTGCTCTGCCCCAGCGGACCGCACAAGATCATCAGCTGGTAGACTCGTTGTTTGAC
>JAKLLW010001180.1:0-17819 GCA_022814695.1 Neocatenulostroma microsporum
CAGCGCTCGATATCGATCCTTGTCTCTCTTCCGGCTCACCGCCCAGTTGCATGCTTCCGCTCATCTCAGGGTTATCTTCAATCTCAGCAGGTTGAGGCGGAGGTTGTTGAAATGCCTGTACCTCCTGTTCCATTCGTCTTTGCTCCTCTTCCCGCTGTCTTCTCACCCGTCTCTTTGCGCCGCCGTTCTGATCGAACAACGGTGGATAGCTCTTGATGATGTCGATATCGGCTTGTGAAAGCGAAGAGGCGGAGAAGATGAACTTGAAGTCGTCCAGAGAAAAGTTCTTGATCAGATCGAGGAGGGGAGATGCAGGCTTGGCTTTCGGAGGTCGTGGCTGCTTCGGTACAACTTGCGCAGCGGTCGGCGGTGGTGCTTCTTGTGCCGGCTCGGGTGCTGGTTCGGGCTCGACCGGTGCTGGGGTGGCTTTGGTCGCAGCTGGACTCTCCATGGCTCCGCTCGTTGATCGACTCTCATTTCGGCTGGGCGCTGTTTGCAAGGGTCTTGATGCCCAGGAAGCGGTGGAAGGCAATGCAGGTCGATCGGCCGCAGGGCTATGCGACTGGTCGCTACCTTGTCTCGTCATGGGTTGCGCGGCCACGGGCTGCTGGGACTGCGGAGGTGGTGGCCGGCCCTCCCCTTGCTGCGTTGATCCGGCATTCAGCGAAGACAGATCCGCTCGGGAATAGCTCTCGCCTGCTTCCCCAGGTTCGTGGAGGAACATGCATTGCCGATTCGTACATTGCTCTCCCCGCAGGTAAGCAGAACAGTATTTGGTAGTACCAAATTGCGCTCTGAGGGTCCGATCACCGTTCTTGGCGCCATTAACGGCCGAGATACAGCTCTGAGCATCCTCTTTGCGCTCGTATGTGACGTAGACTCCGACTGAGTGAGGGTTTGCCGGCCCATCCTTGGCTTTGCTCACCACGATCTTGACGATCTTCCCATACTGTCCAAAATACTGGTCTCCTCTTAGCGTCTGCAGTAATTGATCTTCCTGGCTCGTTGGGCTTAGTCCAGTCACATAGACGAGGTTCTTCTGCACCACTCGTAGTCCGGAAAGATGTTTCCTGCTCAGCTGTTCCGCCTCGGCCTTCTGCTTCTCTTTCTGTTGCGCCGCCTGCGATTTCTTCAGTTTCTGTGCCACCCGTAGCTTATGCGCCGTCTGTTCTTCGGCGGTGATCTGCTTCCACTGAATGTCCTTGTCGTTGTACGGTCGTCGGCAGGCGGGACAGAGGCCGTTCATATTGTTCTTGACGTTGTTGTAGCAGAATTGGCATATCTACCCCATACAGTCAGTATTTACCCTTATGTCCATTATATCCAGGTATATAGCCTTGAGCTGGCCTTACCTGGTACCCGCAAGGACATGGCCGGAAGCCCTTGTCCGAGAGGTCGAGGTCTTCCACGCACAGCGGACATGTCTCCTCCTCATCGTCGTCGATGAACTGGTCTTGTAGACTTCTCGACATGATGCAAGCACCGCAGTTGGGCTCGGTGGAGGTGTCCGCCGAAGTGACGTGACGCGTAGAAGGCGTGGAGAAGCAAGCGCACCGCAAAACCGCCCTCTCTTGCAGCGATAGGGTTCAAGGTCGAGCGTTGACGGCGCCAGTTTGTTGGTCTGCCGTGTGAAGCGATGGAGAGGGTATATGGTGATAAGGTAAGATTCGATGGGTTGATGATGTTTGCTGGGCGTTTGGGAGTGCACTCGCTTGCAGAGATGGGAAAGTACGAGGTCGCAGTGCAGCGAGGCAGGTGCACAGGAGAAGCTGCGATGTGGCGGTAGCGTCGGCTAGTCCCGCGTGCACCAGCTAGCTGTGGGCTAATCTCGTGACGTGCTTCAGGGCGAGCTTCAGCGACGACTGTGAAGGCGAGCTTCGCATTGCCATTGAACAAACACAACAATGGCTTCACGATCACTGAGCAGGCCATTGCGGTCTGCTGTAAGAGCTGCTCAGGATGGCACGACCGGGGCGGTGGTACGGAGGAGTTTCGCGACCTCGACAACGAGATGGACAGAGGCAGACATGAGCAGCGCAGAGAAAGGCAAACTGCCAAAGAGCGATACTAGCGTAGGTAACCGGTGTATATAGCCTCTGTGAGGTGTCCGAGGCATCTGCTGACCATTATACCTATCGCCTCTAGGACCTCCCAAACATGCGACACGCGCAACGAGGGCCACAAGGAAAGCTCCACGTACCAATCGTGAACCCAGCAGACAAATTCCAGGATCAATCGCAATCCCTACACCGGTACGGCCAGTACCTGCTCTCATGTTTACCGAAATACATCCAGCAGTAAGTGCTGTCCACAGGACCGTCTGAGTACCCAACGTATAGCTAACGAGAAACCCAGGTTCTCCGTCTGGAAGGACGAACTGACCATCTACATCCCACCCTCCGGCGTGATCCCCACCTTCTCCTTCCTCAAATACCACACCGCCGCCGAGTTCACTATGGTCGCCGACATCACCGCCGTAGACTACCCGACCCGCGACCAGCGCTTCGAGGTGGTATACAACATGCTCTCCGTCCGACACAACTCCCGTATCCGGGTCAAGACATACGCAGATGAAGCCACACCAGTTCCGTCCATCACATCTCTCTACGACGGAGCCAACTGGTACGAGCGAGAAGTCTACGATCTCTTCGGCGTTTTCTTCGTAGGCCACCCAGACCTGCGGAGGATCATGACGGACTACGGATTTGATGGACATCCCTTGCGGAAAGATTTCCCGTTGACGGGGTACACGGAGATCAGGTACGATGAGGAGAAGAAGCGCATCGTGGTCGAACCTTTGGAGTTGACGCAAGCGTTCCGCAACTTCGAGGGTGGCACAGCTGCGTGGGAGCAAGTCGGTCCTGGTCATGATAGGAAGCCGGATACTATGAAGTTGCCTACGCCGAAGCCTGAGCCGAAGAAGGAGGAGGAGCAGAAGAAGTAGGCTGGTAGATTTCTGGTAGTGGGAAATGGTGTTGGCAGGATGAAGTGCAGTGTATAGATACCTATGTACATACGCATTGGGACACTCATCAAAACAGAATTTGAGTCTTTCCTGATCAACTATAATGGTCTGTTGGCAGCCTGGCCGCCTTACGCTGCCACTGTACCATATTGTCGGCGTGCTGTAAACCCATATCACGTGTCCTTGCCGCGTCCCGGCGAAGCGGCCGCTCATCGGCAACCGGCATGAGCAACCGCTAGCGCCATCTGCCAATCGTCCCAATCGAAAGCTGTGGCACGTCACCCTATCGCAATCATCGGCAAGCAGAATCATCAAACCTCCAATTCCTCACTCAGGTTGTTTCCTTTCCTCTTCCTACCCATTTTCTCCCCATGGCGCGCGACGAAGACGGCCTCCGGATACTGGACCCTCAACCCGTCTCTTCCGAACTCCCAGCAGACGAGCGAACGCCTTTGCTTCATGAACAGAGCAGCAATGGCGCGCCACCAGAGACCACAGATGACTCGCTAGAAGCGCAGGCCGAGCAGGAGAGGAGAGAGCACGATGCAGGTGCTACGCCGCTTGCTGAGGAACCGAGTACGGCGAAGTTGATGGGGATCATGGGTTGTCTTTGGTGTGCTACGTTTTTCGCTGCCCTCGGTATGTTCCCCGTACACGAGACAGGGTGGGAGATATGAGGCTAATATGTGATTTAGACTCTACCATCGTAGCCACACTCTCAGGACCCATCACAGCGAGCTTCAACTCCGGCACCTTGTTTTCATGGATCGCTTCCGGCTACATCATTGCGAACGCAGCTACCCAGCCGCTGTCGGGCAAGCTAACAGATATCTACGGCCGCCGAGCCGGTTTAATCTTTGCCATCACCTTCTTCGCCGCCGGAACCTTGATCTGCGGTCTAGCAACCTCAGGCTGGATGATCATACTCGGCCGCTTCGTAGCTGGTGCTGGAGGCGGCTGTCTCAACACTATCTCAGTCTTCATCGCCTCGGACCTCATACCCTTGCGTAAGCGAGGAGTCTGGCAGGGAATCAGCAATGTTGTGTTTGGGGCCGGCATGGGTCTCGGGGGTGTCTTTGGAGGCGGCATCAATGACAGCCTTGGCTGGCGGTACGCTTTCTACATCCAGGTGCCATTTATTGTTGTCGCCGGTGTTGCTGCGATCTTCACTGTCAAGGTGCCGATCAAGGAGACTGATAAAGATAAGATCAAGAGGATTGACTTCCTGGGAGCGTTTACGCTGGTGACTAGCTTGGTGCTGGCACTCCTTGGGCTCAATAGCGGAGGCAACATCGTCCCGTGGAACCATCCACTGGTCTACGTCTCGCTGCCGCTAAGCTTCGTCTCACTGCTCTTGTTCATCTACGTGGAAGAGAAAATCGCCTCCGAACCGATCATACCCATCCATCTGCTCGCAAATCGATCCGTCATGGCAGCCTGCCTGACCAATTGGTTCATGACCATGGCCGTCTACGCTCTGATCTACTACGGTCCCATCTACTTTCAGGTCGTCCGAGGCGTCACCGCTACACGCGCCGGAACGCTTTTCATCCCGCAGTCCGCCGGCACTGCCATAGGAAGCCTGGGCTCAGGCATCATCATGCGGGCAAGTGGCAAATACCGACTCCTCAACCTCTTCATTCAAGTTCTGAACCTGGCCGCTTGCGCGCTGATCTTGGCGACTTTCAAGCGGGGTGTTGCAACTGCACCGCCGTTCATTTACCTCTTCATGGAAGGGGCGGCTTATGGCTCGATGCTGACGATCACCCTTATCGCCCTCATCTCCGCCGTGGACCACAAGTTCCAAGCGGTCATCACCTCCGCTTCTTACGCTTTCCGCTCCACAGGATCCTCGATCGGCATTACCATCGCCTCAGCGGTGTTCCAGAACATCCTCAAATCCCGGCTCTACGATCGCTTTGGTGAATTGCCTGGAGCTGCGGATGAGATCAGGAGGATCAGGGACAGTGTTGACGAGATCAAGCACTTGCCCAAGGGATGGTACGATGGAGTGCTTGAGGCACACGTTGAGGCACTGAGAGGAGTCTGGACGGTTGTGCTTGGTTTTGCGGTCATGGCTGCATTGGTCAGCTTTCTCATCAGGGAGCATAAGCTTTATAGTACGCTTGAGAGGAAGTAGAGGTTGCCGGCTGCGCAGCTAAGATGCAGCAATACTAGTCTACATCCTGGGTTCAAGTCCTGAACACCGCCAGACTCCGACCGGGGGAGAATGAAGGACTTCTCGCCAGTGGTCACCATCGCCCCCCTGCCCCGCCACCCTACTCGGAGCCCGCCGGCACCTCATCGCTGCGCAGGTCGAAGTAGGCGTCCCACTTCGCCTGTACGTCGATGTCGATCTTCGCCTCCTTGACCTCAGCACTGTAGTCCTCGTTCAGATCCTTCTTCTCCTTGCGGATCCCCTCTCTCTGCTTCTCCAGCGCCGCAAGCTTGGCTTTGCTCTCTTCAATCTCCTTGTCCTTGCGGGCAAGGGTCTCGTCCCAGGCGCGGTTGCGGGTCGTAAGGTGGGCGGCTTGGTTGCGACGGGTCTCGGCAGCTTGCTGGAAGCTGTCATACTGCGGCTTGTATAAGATTCGGCGGCGGGCTCTCTCAGCCTCCTGCGCGTCCCTAAGGATGTCGGCGCCCGTTGGGTCGCTTGCGGTATTGCTGTGTCCTGGTATAGGGTAAGCACTACACTACTATGGTATGGAATGGGTTACTTACTGCCAGCCATCTCGTCGGCTGAGGGGTTGGTATGGAAGCTCGTATTATCCGCCGTGGTGTTTGGAGGTGATGATGTTTGTATGGATTCCTCTCGCTGTCGAAGAGCTTTTTATACTGGTTGCAAATTTTGCAGAGGCCCGTGCAGCCGTGACTACCCAAAGGGGCATAGACTGCAAACGGACAAAGCAGCATGTGACAGTCTGCCTGAGGCTGCGAGGAGGCTTCTCATGAAAGAGGTCCAGGCTGTGATGTTCGAGGATAGTCTTCAGCGTTGGATCAGAGATCTCGATGGGGCGGTTATCGATGACTCTTTTGACGGTGTTGAGTGCGGTCTTCTTGTTGAGCCTGTAGGCGACCGCTAGTAAATGACATTACTGTATACGTCGATAGCATGAGAGTATGGGAATACTGACCTGGCTAACACCCGTACAACAGTGATCTTATAGCTTACCCTGGGTTTGCTGCTGGAACAACGGACGAATTTGCCCTTTCACCAAGCGGTCGACGGACGGCTCCTACGTTCCACAGACCCTGCGAGATGCTTCTCCTGGAGGCCAGTAATGTAATGGGAGTGCCCTTGCGCAATGCAGCATCGCGAGGCTTTCATGGACCTCATCTCCGGAGATGCCGTTATCCATATCGATTTCAAGCAAACGCCCAGGCCTCAGGGTGGCACGAGTCCGGTGTGACGAAGTGTCCGAGAGTCAGAATATCTCCGCTCGTCGGCGCCCACTGAGCCAACGTATGGGCCAGCAGTACCCATTTACTCAACATAACACTTGGATGAACAAAGGCTGAAAACGCAGGGAGGGCTATTCCCGACCCTCGCCAGCCGTATTCGTATCGGGAGACACATTCGAACGCAGTAGTCAATCAAGCTGTATTAGTCCTTGGGATGCTAAAGGGCGTGTTCGCCAACGTGTGAATGGTCCCCAGCCCGGCATTCCCAGCTCGGCCAGCTTCTCGAAGCGATCGTAAGCGTCAGCGGTAGCTCTGCGCTCCTTGTCATTCCTAGGATATCTCCAAGCTCGGCAGCGCTCCGTCATACGGCGGCCATGGCAGCATTGGTAAACCCCCTAATCAGGCAACATAAGCTTTATAGTACGCTTGAGAGGAAGTAGAGACTTATGGCTGCAAAGCCCAAAGACACACCCGAATTTTACCATCGTTATAACCGCAAGATTGTCTCGGCCGAGGTCCGCATTGCTACGAGTGGTCATGCCTTCCCATCATGCAAGTCTCAACGCTACCGTGTGCTGGCAGGCAATACAAGTGCAGCAGCTGAAGATCTCGTCGTGGAGACAAAGCGACCCACGGACTGCTGCTTGTCTGAGCTGCAAATGCGAACAAAGCACTGGATCCTCCCTTTTGCCTCCACCGCTTGGCATTCGACTTTCCGACATATGCACCACCAAACCACTTTCAGGTCTCTCGTTTACTACTAAAACATCCTGTCCCCGTATACGCCCGTATACTCTAAAACGCATCGTCATGTCATACCTGACGTGGATCGTCGCAGCCTTACCGCACCTACCCGTGCAGGATTTTCCCCGTGCAAGACCGGTACACTGGTGAATGCACGACCTGAATGCTGGCGGATGGAGAAGATGACGGAACTGCCATTCACATTGCTCAGCAACAGCCACGATGGCATTCACTGACGGCGAAAACTCCACGAGCGTGAACACCTGACACAACAAATTTGCCTTGCAACTTTTCTATAAAGCTCGAACAACGCCCTCCTTCGACTGAGTCTTGACATCAACACCAACAATACCTACCAACAGATCCCTCGAACTACAACGAACTCATAAGACATCACGACCGAAAGCCGAGCCGATCACAGCACATCTTGCAAGCCTTCGTCGAATACCTAAGCCTCTACATATCCAAAAAGCCTGACGCTTCGATACGGATACCATCGAGAAAACCGCCCACGATTCCCCTACCCATCCCCGACCATGGCTTTCGAGGCGGGCGTAGCCTACCAAGTCACTCAGGCTGAGCTATCGCAGAACCTCAAGACGTAAGTGCACTTTGAACAGACTGCGGCGTTCCTTGCTAATTAAAAACAAGGCTACGCATCTCCGAGAAGTACTCTGACCTGGTCATAAATTGCGGTGGTCGTCAATTCAAGGTACACAAAGCCGTGGTCTGCTCTCGTTCTCCCTACTTTGAGGCGGCTTGCTCCCACGGCTTCCGCGAAGGTCGGGAAGGGGTCATCAGCCTACCGACAGCGGATGAGCTCGAGTCGACCGATGGCACGGAGGGCGACGATCCGGACACAGTCGCACTGATGATCGAGTTCTTCTACGAGGCAAAGTACACCGCCAACAAGGACTTGCTCGTTATCCACGCCAAAGTGTTCGCTGCGGCTACAAAGTTCCAAGTCCCAGGGCTGAAGACACTATCCACATCCAACTTCATTACAAAGTTGACGACCATCAAGCACGACAACTCGGAGCATACGACGGACCTCGCGCAGGCTATCAAGCTCGCCTACAGTACAACACCGGAAGAGGTTACAGAGTTGCGCGACGCTCTGACGAACGTCCTGGTGAAGAATAGGGAGCTCTCCGGGAGTATGGTCGTTGGTGAGGCTATCAACTCCGTGGAAGGCCTGGGGTACAAGCTCTTCCAGACATCCCAAGACCTGAGCTCTCATGCTGGGCACGTTGAGCCATGCAACAAATGCGAAGAGGGTAGGATGAAGCAGTGCCCAGAGTGCAAACTCATCCTGCCTCGTTGCCATGGGTGTACGAGGTACGGTCGCAGTGGCAAGCAGATTCACTGCCCAGTTTGCAGGACTGCAGTCGACTGGAGGATTGTGGAGGAGGCGGACGCGGAGGCGGGCGAGTAGCACGGTTTGGAGAGATGGTGAAAGTACATCAACTACGGTGGCAGCAATGAGTAAATATGGGTGAATGTAGGCAAGCCTAGGTGAGGATCTGAGCAATTCGGCACCTGCAACTGTCTTCTTCTCAACTTCTATGGTTCAACGTACCAAAGGTACCATTGGAGTAGCACAGTACCGATCTAATACGATAGGCTCAGAGCTATCTCCGGCACTGCTACATCATATGCTGTCCAGACGGCAAATTCCACAGTGACTGCTGGTTCGACAACGTCAGTGCACGCCACCTGAATAGCAGTAGAAACCGATGTAGTCGTCTATAGCTGCTGGGTCTACTGTCGATAGTATCGAAGCTCTTCAGAAATGGCATGGTACATCGACCCGATGCAGCAATTGCTTGTGGGGGTATGAAGATAGCTGAGTAGTAGGAAGACCCCAGCGCAGTTCCGGTGCAACGGCGGGCTACACATTGGCTCACCGTTGAGTCGACCACTTCGAGCTCAACTGTATTCCACCCCTTCGACTGCATCCTACCGTCCCATCAAATCCCAGACAAAGCGGTCATCCTGGAATATACTTATTGCTATACGTGAGCTAACGTCAAGACCACTGATTCGGAGATGGGCTGCCTGTGGCGAGTCCAAAGCCTGACTTCACATTGGGTTTGTCTACGGCTGATGCGTCTGTCAGAATACGGTCTTGCCTTGCCGAATGAAAGAGGACCTAGAGCATTGAAGCGCCTCGGACACGAAACTCAGCTTGCGCACAGGGGTCAAATAGATTAATGGAAGCGTTGTTGTCATCCGTGAGTGGCACTGAAGTCTGAAAGAGATGCTGGGATCAGAAATCATCCACTGGCAAGCACAAAAACTCCCGCCGCCTGCGAGGCGTCCTACCCTCTTTAATCTTACTGCTCGGACGGGGGTGGTCGAGGAAGACATGGTGTTTGGAAGTCGGAAGGAATGCCTCCGCCCTTCAGCAAAAGCGAGACTTTAGGACCATTGCAGCCAGAGCATCCTTGCGTGGCACCCTCTCACAACGACTGCTTACAATTTTGCCAGATCTGCCCGGCTCTGACATCCAAAGGCGCCCCTCAAGAGGCTCCGCATGTCGTGATCGGCCGCCGGACTAAGGCTCGTTGACAGTGCGCTGTACGATCCACAAAAGATGTTCCAACGACTTTAGACTGAGCTAAGCAGCCAAAAGGAGAAACACGAGGGCCCGATCATCGTTGTGGGATACACAGTCCCAGCAAGCTCGACTTGGGCTGAGCTCGACACAATCGGCGCCCCTGAGGCCGCAACACTAGGCCAACCTCGGGCAGTCGATGAACAACAGAACAGCCGGTGCTGCTGAGGCAGACTCGATGGGCGACCCCAACTTCGGCTGGCGGTACATGCTGGCCTAAGCCTTTGTGCCATCCGTGCCGCCGTCCATGATAACTGCCCACATCCATAGGCTGCACGCGCGAGAATTGGCTTGGGTTTGGAATGATATCCAGAATACGCTGGTTGCCGTAGATTGTTATGCCCAGCTGGCTCCAATTGCCTCTCATCTCTTACGCTCGAGCAAGCGAAAGTAGGCTTACTCGGCCGCCTCCGTGCCGATCAACCACCGTAGAAGCGGAAGTCAGGAACAGACCGTAGCATCCCGTCTCACGGTCTTTCTTGTTCCGGCATAGCTCCGTGTTTTCCCAGCTGCTCAGGTGTGGGGCCATCTCAGCCTGGGAATACATCATTCCCCATTTGACGCGCAGCTCGTTCGAGAAGCCTTCCACTCTTCATGGGAACATGAAGAGGCCAGTGGAGGTTATAGGAAGTGGAGGTTATGGGAAGAAGGAAAACGAAGGTATACACACCTACAAACCGCGCTAGTTGGTAGTACCCGCGCCGCGGAAGTGTCGACACATGGTCTGAAGAGAGAGAGGGCGGTGCCTCAGGCTGACATTGTATTGTAATGCTTCTGGCGATAGTAGTCCTCGGTGTTGTCCCAGCTGGCCTGGATGGGAACCCTCCAGACTTTGGAGTACATCAACTCCCTACTGACGCGCAGCTACGTCGAAAAGCCTTCCACTCTCCAGAACCTGAAGGGGTCAGTAGGGCCGTCCTCGTGATCCTGGAGGGGTCAGTGGAGTCGTCCTCATCATCCTCGATGACGGTAGCGGCTCGTGCCGATCAATCACTGCAGGAGCGGGAAGTCATAAACGTACCGCAGCATCTCGCGGTCTTTGATGTCTCGGTAGAGCCCCGTGTTCTCCCAGCTGCTCTAGTTCGACGAGGAGGTTGGTCAGAAGAGGAAGACGAAGATAAATACGCTTGCAGACCGCGCTAGTCGGCAGGACCCGCGCCGCGGAAGTGCCGAACCAAGGCCCATGATACAAAGAAATAGCGGAGCCTTAGGCCGAGATTCTCTCATTATAAGTCTGGCGGTGGTAGCTCTTACCACTGTCCCACCATTTATCCTAAGTCGGAGCCGTCTCAACTAAGATTATATGTGGTTGTTTTCCATTCGTAACTCGCAACTCCTGCAGAAAGCCTTCTGCTCTCTATAGGCACTCTAACAGGTCTTTCGATTCATCGTCGTTACTCTCAATAATAACGGTACGCATATCCGAGTTCTTCGGCTTCGGCTAGGTGGCGGCGCCCACGTTGAGATCGAGAGAGATCATGACCTTCTCGGGCTTTTCCTCCTCGAACCCGTGCTCGGATGAGGTTTGGTCGTTGTAATCGATTCCTCCTTCGTAGGATGGGCTGGATAGAAGTGAAGTTGTCGGAAGCAGGAAACGAAGACAAAACATTGGCATGCCGCGCTGGTTAGTAGTACCCGTGCCGTGGAGGTGTCGAGTCATGATTCAAATAGAAGATTCAGCCTTACACCAAGATTATTGCAGTCGCTATACCTAAGCATTCATCAGATGCTCGCCAAGGCGCTGCTTGTAGATCATGTCAAGGCAGCGCTGCCGCTACTGGAACAGGCGGCTCGCCTCTCTTCTACGATGGTGGAGAGAGCGTTTGCAAGACCCCTCTGTTCTCGGAGTCATCATATCTATGGAGCTGATTAGCAGGTTACTATACTCGGAGTCTGATCCGTTCGAAGTTAACTTCTAGAGCTAGTCTTTTTGTCGCGTTTCGCCCTCTTCTCGTAGCTGAAGCCTTCGGTCGACTCGGCCATGGCTACGCAATCTCTAGTTACACAGCACTTGGACAGGGGGTTTAATTCATCATCATTTTCGATTTCCGCAGCAGGCATCGGGGCTCTTCGGCTTTAGCTAGGCGACGTCGCCCTCATCCTCGTGATTGAGAGAGATGACGACCTTCTCCAGCTGGTCTTCCTCGAGCTCATCGAAGTTGTCCCTAAGCTCGTGCTCGGCAGCCTCGACGTCCAATCGAGCTATGACCGAGGCATTCTGCTTGCGCACGTCGGCCATGGCATCGAGGATCTGGTTGTCGTAGCGCGATGTGTCCCAAGCCACCCTGATCCAATTAGCTGAATGGTTGCAAATCTGTCGAAAGAAAGAAAGAAGATATACACAGGCAACTACGCTAGTCGGTACTAGCCGCGCCGCGGAAATGCCGAGTCATAGTTCGAAGATGAGAGAGCAGGGCCTCAGGCCGACATGATGGCAGTTGCTACGGCCAGGTTCCAGTCGGAGGCTCGCCAAGGAGCACGCAGCCGGTCGGTAGATCTCAGAAGCTGTGTCGCTATCGTTGTTCTAGGCCTCCGTCTGTCCAACTCAGAACATTTGGACAGTGAAGAGTTCTTGCGTGCCTCGAGAAGTGACTCGTTTTGCCGTGACTGTCGTTTCCCAGAATCCTGCAAACGGCCCCCCGTCGCTCAAGTGTTGACCTCGCAAATGGGCCTCGGGCTGCGAACATGAAAGGATTGTCTTGATCATTGACTTTCGGGCATCCTTGAGTAGCACTGTCTTCCTACGATCATCCTGGACCCCTCGAGAACATTCCTTCGAGTTCAGACAAGGTAGTAATCCATTAGTCCAATTCAAACCGAGTGGTATTGAACTGCTCGATTGCGAGGTTGGCGGGGATTGCTTGGTCGGATTGCGGCAGTGGCGTGTACTTAGGATTGGTAGATTGTAGACTAATATGCCGCTAATGCAAAGCGATAGCGAGGTCGATGCGTCATCCCCGAATGAGCGACGCATATGATGCTCTCGTATTCTCAACCAGTATACGAAAGGCCTTGGAAAATCATGGGGAAGGAGAGAGCTCGCGCTCCGGCGTCTGGCCGGCTGCTGGCGCGTGATGAGCGTGTCGTAAATGCGGAACTGGCCTTGCACCAGGTCCTGCGTCGTACCCTTGCGGGAACGGGCAGCATATGCTAGATGGATGTGGAGCTCGTCAGAGGAAGTGCAAAGATAAATACTTTGGTAAACCGCGCTAGTCGGTAGTAGCCGCGCCGCGGAAGTGTCGAGTCATGGTTCGAAGAAGATATAGTGGAGCCTTAGGCCGACATTATGACATTGTGGAAGGTCGCTATCCCGTTGAGTCTGATCGAGCATAACCATATCGCTACGGCGCTGCGTGTGACTTCACACGCAAGGAAGCATTGCCCACGTACTCGAATCTCGGTGCTATTTCTTCTCATCCTAGGACCTGGAGTGCTGTAGTCCAGCTGGTTAGTAAGATGGCAAGCTTGCATGGTCGTCGTAGTCTGGATCGAGATAGAAGCAACAAGCTTAGGAACCTCGCATCTTCCTACACGACCGTGGAAGTCGACATGCTCAAGTGTACATCAAACGCCTCCGGGGCAATTCTAATCTGCGGGTAGAGATCAGGATGCGCCGCCCCAAATACTCGATGGTGTGTGCGATTGTGCTTGACCGAGAGGAAGCTAAAAATTGTTCCGAGGCCAATACTCGGCTTATCAACTGTCTGAGCCTTACGGTTCCCGCTTCGTCCGATTTCTCGTTAGCTGGCGACCAGATGGCTCTAGTACGCGTCGCTACTATGTTGGAGATGCTACAACAGTCCTCCGAGGATGCCAGCTCGACCATATCTTCCCCACGGGTGACATGAGTGACCAGCCCTGGTACTCGGCGTCAGTACACCCGTGAGCTGTACTGGAGGCGACGAAGTCTAGGAAGAAGTAAGCGCAGGAGTGAAGACTGGTCGTTGGTGAACATTCAGAGTGGTGCGTGCAAGTAGACCGGACGATCTGACTTCAGGGGGATGAAACGGTCATGCTGTATTCAGGTAGCCGAAGAATCCCCAACATCCAAATGAGAAGGCCTTCGCCCCTCCAACGAGGGACGGGATGACTTGGGGCATTCCGCCGCGAACAAAGTAGCAGTCTGCGATTTCGACCTATACATATCTAGCAACGCCGGCCTCTAACTAGGCGGCAGACTCGGCTAAAGCGAGGCAGCGGCCTGCTGCGCGGCTTCTGATGCTCGGGGCTAGCGGCCTTACTTCGCGGGCTTTGGCGGCGGCTACGATGCCAGCGTTCGGTGGTGCTGGTGTTGGTGCTGGTGAAGTGACAGTAGGAGTTGCTGTTGTTCGCCCCACCCCATAGCCACCCCCCACCCAATCCCCTAGCCAGCGTCAAAAATATGAGAGCATGTCTGTATGCAATCGAGACAATCATTGAATTCGGGTAAACTCGCGGATTTTCAATCACCTCCTCCCTCTCCTACCTCCTCCTCCAATGCCGCCCAAGCAGCCCTCTGCCTCTCCTTCCTCTTCGCTTCATCCCTATTCTCCATCTTTCCCTTCCCAGACCCCGCATCCTCTACACCACCCTCATCTATTCCACCGCCCGCAGCAACATCCTGCAGCCCTCTTATAACCTCTTGTACCTTCTCCCTCCTATCACGTATTGCCTTAGTCTCAGCTTTCACCCTCTCAACCCTCTCCTCCATCCCCATTATCAAACTCTCCCTCGCCTGATGCGGTCGGTAGCGATTAATCAAATCCATCGTATTCGCATTCAACACTTCTAAATCCCGTGTCGGACCCTCCCACCCCTCCTCGGGATTAACAGCCATATTACCTACCAGCGTCATGAAAGTCGTAGCCTGGCTGCGAGCGAGGCTGATGAGATGGGTCTGAGGATTTAGGAGGACAGATGGGTGATCGGGGTAGAGACGTTCGATGTCAAGGTCCTTGAGGGATGGGGAGGGGGCGGTGAGGGTTTGTGGGCGGCCGAAGGAGGTGAAGGTGTTGGAGGGGGGTGGGGGTGGGGGGAGGAGGTAGCGGAGTTCGGGGGGTAAAGATAGGACGTCGACGTCACTAGCAGCAGACTGCGTCAAGGGTTCGGTATTGGCGTTGTCGTCGCCGGTGATGGGTTTGGTGGGTATGCCCGATTCCTTTCGTCGTCGTCGTAGTTCCTTAATGTTGTGCTGGGTGAAGTGCTGATAGAAGGGCGGTGGTGCTGGGAAGGGCGCTTGCATGCGGGGAGCTTGCTGTTGCTGTTGTTGGTCGGCCATTTCAGCCAGGCTTGCAGCAGAGGTCGCGAAGGTCCTCAAGATGGTGTGAGACCTTTTGTATACGAGATAATGCCGCAGCCTTGTCTGGAGTGAGGTTGCTGGAGGTTCGAGGTCCAAAACACATACATGCATGTACACACTTCGAATCCTACCTCCCTTTCAGGCGCCCCTATAGAGCAAAGCACGTGCCGTGCTTGAGTTATAATGCTCGCGTAAATAAGGTATTGAGCCCCTGTTTAGCTTCGGTAACCCTATTTTACTAGGACGCTAGTCCTATTAGGGTTATCTATAGGCTCTTATAGAGCGCCTAATATATTATTAGGGTAAAGTACCCTTTTTATCTAATTCGAGGCCTACTAAACTACTACCTTTTATAGAAGAGTACTCTTTATACTATAGGTACTATCTAGAAGCTTAAAGTCTACTCTAGATATTAGAAAGATATATAGAATAATCTAGATTATAGGTATATTTACGCGAAAGTACGAGCTATATAAGCTACCTAATAGGTATCGATTTTAGCGATTTTATATAGTTTCTCTATACCTCTTTTACGTAAGAGTAAACAATACCTTTATACTTAAAGAAAATATATACGCTCCTTCTCTAAAGCGTTCTTATTACCTACTAGGTACTTAATATAAGCTCTAAGTATCCCGTTACTTTATTCTATTAAGCTATACTAAATACGTACTAAATAGCTCCGACTACCTCTATTAATAGTCTAGAATACGATAACGACTAAACAAACTATTAGAGCTCTATTAGAATACTTCTAAGATACCCTCTTATAACCTTAAAAAGAAAGCTTCGTACGTCTTCTATACTAGTAAGCCTACGAGCTCTACTAAGTAGTAGCGTAGAGTAAAGAAGACCTATACTCGCGACGTACTAGTAGCGGTACTAGCTCTAGGAAAATCCGCTCGTAATAGGAAGGTTATACTCTAGAGGCCTACGTAATTACTACTAGTAGTTATACTAGAAGATCCTAAGAAGCGTACTAAATTCTTCGAACGCGAGACAGCTCGTATTAATAACGACTCCTTTATATTCGAACAAGTCTAGTAACTTATCTATAAGGCTAGCTAGTAGAAAGAAGTACTACTATTCTAGCGCGATATTATCGAGCGTAGCCTATATAAGATCCTTAAAGTCCTCTACCTAATAGCCGAACTAGTATACGAGCCGAAAGACGTCTAGATCGATATAGTATATACGTTAGTATTCGGATAAGTAGACGTCCTTATAATCGTACGTATAGGAGAGGGTAAGAGCTTAGTATTCTAGTTATTCGCTATATTAATAGGCCTTACGACTATCTAGCTTATACTACTAAACCGACTTAGTATCGAGTAGTCTAACGACATTATTAAGATAAGTATATAGACAAACAATATCGTTACGCTATACGCTATTACTACCGAGACGAAGAAGGTAGTACTAGATATATATAAGAAGATCGTAGCTAGCTATTACTAGTACCTTATTATAGGCCTAGAGTAGGTAGCGTATCTAGAGTTTCGTAAGATATTACTACTTCTAGAGGTACGTAATAGGATTAGCTTAGTAGTTATCGATAAGGTATACTTAGTAATAAAGTAGAAGAAGTTTAGGCTAGAGTATATCTAGGTTAAGGAGCTTCGTAATATTATACGACACGATACTATCTAGCTCGGCGTATCTATAACGGTCTCTAGCGACACTTAGAAGTATATACTTACGTATACCGGCTTTCGTAAAGTTAGCGACAACCTATACTAGACTAAGATTATCTAGAGTAGTATCGATAGGCCGGACGTTACCTACGTTCTAATACCGATACTAAAAGACTACCTTAGCGACTACGACTAGCTATACTTTATTGCCGATAAAGCTATAAACGCTACGGGCGAAGCTACGCTAGACCTTATCTAGAAGACTATAGTATTTGTTAATAGCTAGAAGCTAGTATAGGATCTTATAGATACTATACGCTAGTAGCTCGTTATAAAGACGGAAAACTATCCTAATCTAACTAAGCGGTATACCTTCTATAGTAAGAATCGCGGTATTAACGTCTATAACGTCGTCTAGATATATACTAGTAACGTCGCTAGCTATAACTAGGAAGTCCGGTATAACGAGTTTAGTAAGAATACCTCGTAGACTCGTATTATAGTTACGACTACTACCTTAAGTACCGGCCTTAACGTACCTAATATAGAATAGGTTATCTAGTAGAAGTTTCCGATTACGAAGGATATTAAGGATATATAGTAACGTCTAGGTCGTATTAGTCGAGCTACTTATATTTAAGGTACGGCTATCCTTTACTTACCTTACTATATCGACGATACCTTTAAGTAGATAAAGCTAAATATAGGCTTACTATCTATCGTACCTATAGTATAGTCGTAGAAGGCGAAGAAGAAGAGTAAGTATACTACGATAGCCGGTCTAAGTAGTTTGCGGTATTCTAAGCTACTAGGCGAAGGTATTACTAGAGTACGTAATAACGTAAGTAATACTAGCTCGGAGGCTAATAATACTTCGTAGGCCGGCGACGTATCTCTACTAGTTAGCGTTACTACTATAGCTAGTACGAAGTCGAAGTACTAGACGGCGTAGGAGATAGAGTAGCGTAAGAATATCGGTAGTAAGATCTACTCTAAGATATAGAATACTCGCTACCTCCTAATACTAATCTACCTACGTACTATCGTTAACCGGTATCTCGATAAGAGCGAACGCTAGTACTATTAAGATCTAGTACTAGTAGAGAAGTATTATAACTACTATAACTAGACGCTCTTTACCGATCTTCTACTTACGCCTATTTGTACTAAGCCTATTAT
>JAKLLW010001181.1:0-17815 GCA_022814695.1 Neocatenulostroma microsporum
GCTCGATATCGGGAACGAGCCGTCCGAGCTTACGGTGTACCAGTACCACTATGCTGGTCGGCCAGGTATGTTTCTCGTCTCATAGTTGAGCTCCATGAGCAGCTGTATCGCCCTTCTGGACACTCGGCAAGGCTAGCAACCGCGAGAACAAAGTGGGTGACCGCTAAGACTTTTGTACAGGCCGCTCAGCTTATCGCATTCACACATACATCCCAAGCGTTTTCAATGCTTCGATCAATGGCTTGCCAGGAAACGATGACTCCGGAGCATCTGGCTCGTTCTTAGCCTTCGCCATGTCCGGCCTGTTTCCGGTTGCAGGACAGAACGGTAGCTGACAGCATCTCTGAATTAGTGATAGTACCATTAGCTAACGCAACGCCCATCAGTCTACTTGATCACCCCGCCGTTCTTCGAGAGCGTCAGCTATACTAGCCCTCTGACCAACAAGACCGCTACAATCAAGAACGTGAACTTCGACTACACATACACGGACATCTACATCCAGAACGCCACATTGAACGGCCAGGCCTATACGAAGAGCTGGGTCGGCCATGAGATCTTCCTGCAGGGTGGGACGCTGGAACTAACGCTTGGAAGCGAGGAAAGTGCTTGGGGTACTAAGGAGGCTGACCTGCCACCGAGTGCAGGTGCTGGTAGCGGGACATATAGGCTGTGATGGTGCGACAGAAAGTACCAAGGGACGGGATAGCTTCTGCGTCGGTAAGCAGACTGACATGAAATGTCTCGGCAGCACTCGTCATCTGTCTAATCCACTCGATGCTGTCTTAACGTGCTCCGGCACCTTCGGACGTATCCTCTGTATGTTTTCGGTCGGTTACGGCTGATGGTTCCGAGTGATTGGCAACGGAAGCAGATGGCCCGGGCTCAGCGGCGGACCCTGTAAGTTCGTCGGTGTTCATTGAGGCCTTTGCATGTTTGGTCTTGTCGTCGTCCTTCGCTGGTTCCGGCTCTTTCGGCTTCGCAGGCTCCGGTGCCTTAGTAGCAGGACTTTCATCCGGATCCGCAACAGGCGCATGAACTCCGATGGTTGGAACAGCTGCGCCAGGAGTTCCAGCAGCTGCAATGGGTGCCGAAGAGGCCGGCGCTGCAGGTTGCGAATGCTTCCCACGGAGTACAGCACTGTACTGATCGCCCGGAGCGCCCGCCGCGTAGTTATCGGGATCGTTCATGGTGTTGACTTTCACCGCACGGTCGTAATGCCTGGTAAGCCTTGCGACTTCGCTCCGCACAGTCACCTGGTCGTTGGTATCGATGGCATCGTAGCCATGGTGGCCCTTGGTGATACCCAGCCACATAACGGCAGAGTTTTCGATCTCGTCTACCACCCTGTCGGGATCATCGCGGAACATTCGTGCGCGTACCGGCTGTCCTCTGGATTTTAGGAAGGCGATTACGCCTGCGATGACCGTGTTTAGGGCGCCGAAACAGGCGACGAGGATGTGGCTTGAGGCGGAGGCTCCTAAGGCTGTGAGAGTTGCGCCGAGGATGATCTGGGAGAGTAGTAATGTGTTCGTGAGGGTGGCGGTGAACATGTAGGTCGCGCCTTGCTGTCTACGGTGCCGCTTGGCGCGAGCATAGACCGAGCGGGAGTCTGGCGAGAAGTCCTGGTCGGGAGGAGCGATCAGTGGCGGGTGGCCGACAAGCTGGCAGAACTGGGTGTGGTGGTCGATCTGGCTCCTTGTGTCGCTGCCATTGAGACCAGGGAACTGTAGTAAGGGAGATCGTTCGTCTATAGCCATGCCGAGTTACCGTTCCAGCAGTCCAGGAAGCAGAGAGGAAAAGCTAACGCGTCGCAAGGCTGTGGCCAGGTATGTAGACGTTGAAGAGCAACACTGTTGAAGGCTGCACGTCTCCTATACACGGATATACTCCCTTGCTCGCGTGGCGCCATAGCGCAGCGATAAGCTGTAGCGAGAAGGCTAAAGTATCTGTTGATTAGCTTGCTGGAATCTCCAGGCCTGAACAGTGGACTTGGTGACTCTGTAACATTTGACGAATCGGTGACAGATATATTTGCCATACCTCCTATCACCATACAGTGCTCGTCTTGGTTGCAAGGAGCGCGAGTCTTCGAAGTCTACAAGGCTGCACGTGGCGAACATGGTTTTTCGCGCTACTGTCGGCAGAAGGCGCCGCCCGATGCAACGGTGCCGCAATCCCTGTTCTACCAAGATATGACGTTCGTATGAACGCGGTTTCTTGCATGAGGATCAGTATCGTTCCTGAATACCCGAGGCTCTCTCTTTGTTTCTGTCGCAGCAGCTTTCGCAACAACCCCAAGACTGTGAAGACCTCAGTCGCCGACCTGGGAGCCTAGAAGGATCAAAGCCAGAGTTTCGGATCGGAGGCACGCGACGGCGATCAGCTGTAACGTCGACGAAAAGTATCGTGACCCACCCACAAAGCCATGCCCAACACGACGACTGCGCCTTGTGACCCGATGAACCTGAACACCCGTACGACTTCCTGGACTGCTAGTCTTTGAACGCACACATCAGTGACTTTGCTCACTCACGGCGCATACCTATCGATTATGCTGGGCAGTCGCGAGCTCTTGGATTTCTTTGTTCTAAACCCAACCTGAACGCCGTACACAAACATCGCAAACCTCAATCCACGCCAGCATGGACGACCCACCATCGCCGTCCAGTCACAATTCTTCACCCTCTCGCCGAGGCTCCCACATCGACACCCGATTACAAGGCACCCAACCACACCCCAAACATGTCCAATTCCGGCGAGACTCACGACCTTCGTTCTCTCTGCACAAGTCACGGGACAGCTCCGACGACAAGACCGGTCTACTAGCGAACGGGAATGGCGAGGTACGAAGAGCAAGCAAAAGCTTGGACATGTTGAAGCGGGATGAGCTGAGTATCAATGAGCAGTCGCCTCTTCTAGCCGCGACAAGACGAAGTGAAGATGTGGGAAACCTACCGCCCTTGAACAATGTCCTTAGTCCGGGCAGCAGTGAGGACTGGAATGCAGAAGAGGGCGGGCAGGGCCAGAGAGGCGAGACCAAGAGTAGCTGGTACCTCATGCTCCTCACAATGACAATAGGCGGTCTCCAGATTGCATGGTCGGTTGAATTGAGCAATGGATCGCCGTACTTGCTCGGGCTAGGCATATCGAAGAGCTTGCTAGCTCTGGTCTGGATCGCTGGTCCGCTGTCTGGAACGCTGGTTCAGCCATACGTGGGTATCAAGTCGGATCGATGCAGGTCACGGTTTGGCAAGCGAAGACCTTTCATGGTCGGAGGTGCTGTCGCAACAATCATATCTCTCATGGCTCTCGCCTGGACGCGAGAAATTATTGGCGGTATCTTGCACGACATCTTCCGCATTGATCGTGGCTCGGAGAGCATAGTAACGACCAGCATCGTCTTCGCAGTGCTCATGATCTACGTCTTGGATTTCTCTATCAACGTCATCCAAGCCGCAATCAGAGCTTTCATCGTCGACAATGCGCCTACACACCAGCAAGACAGCGCCAACGCCTGGGCGTCTCGGATGAGCGGCGTTGGGAACATTGTTGGCTACCTCTTCGGCTACGTGGACCTGCCAAAGAAGCTTCCATTTCTCGGGAATACGCAGTTCAAATGCCTATGCGTTATTGCCTCTCTCGCCATGAGCGCCACCCTGGCCGTAAGCTGCACCACCATCCGAGAGCGAGACCCGCGACTAGAGGGTGAGCCAGGCAAACATGACAGTGGTGTTCTGGCGTTCTTCAAGGGCTTGTTCAGGAGCATACGGAAGCTACCGACGCAGATCAGCAGAGTCTGCCAGGTGCAATTCTTTGCCTGGATCGGCTGGTTTCCGTTCCTGTTCTACATCACGACGTACATCGGCGAGATCTACGTCGACAAGTTCTTCGAAGAGAACCCTGATATGTCTCCCGACGAAGTCGACCGGACATGGGAGCACGCCACGCGAGTCGGCACATTCGCCTTACTCATCTTCGCCCTCACGACCTTCTCTAGCTCTGTAATCCTGCCCTTCGTGGTAGCAAGTTCATACCAGCCTCCCGCACCACCCCCCAGAACGCCCATGACACCCGGCGCCATCACACCAGCAACACCGCACACCCCCGGCGCAGCCTCAACAGCTAGTGGCGGCTACTTCAACTACAACCCCGACCACCTCTCCTCTTCCACAACCTCTCTCGGACGCAAACCCAACGCTTACCTCCGCTTTCTCCGTCTGCGCAGTATCTCCATCCCTGGTCTCACTTTGCGCAGAGCATGGATGTTCAGCCATATCCTGTTCTTCCTCCTAACCTGGGCGACTTTCTTCGTACACACGACTACTTCCGCTACTATCCTCGTAGCGCTTATAGGGATACCGTGGGCAATGACGAATTGGGCGCCCTTCGCCCTTATCGCTTCTGAGATATCGAAAAGGGATGCGATTCGGAGGGGGCATATCCGCCCCCCGCCGCCGACTACGGAGGAAGAAGCTAGAGAGACTGGATTGTTGGCTAGAGGAGAGGATGTGAGCGAAGGTGCAGACCAGGCTGGTGTAGTACTGGGGATTCACAACGTAGCCATCGCCGCACCGCAAGTCATTGCGACTTTAGTGAGCTCGGCGATCTTTAAGGCGCTGCAGAAGCCAAGAGGACAGGCTGGCGACAACAGTGTTGCCTGGGTTCTAAGATTTGGCGGGCTGGCGGCGCTGATCGCTGCGTATCTTACACGACGGGTTGGAGAGGAGAAGGATGAAGATGGCTGAGGAGGCAACCTTTCTGGTGCTTATCAGTTCCTATGGGTAATGGTTGGATATGACGATGAGATGGGAATGAGATGTGAAATGCGCAGTGCATGAGATAGGGATTTTTGTTACCGAGCGAAGCGTTATGGCGTTGACAGATTTAGGTTGATTTCACTTCCACGGTGTGATCTACATGGTGGCAGACGCGAACCTCATCTTCTGTGTCCCCAGTATCATCACCTCTCAAAATGAGCGCGATGGAGCCTTGCCATGGTTGCAACACATGTCCTCCACATAGAGCTTCTCCAAGGGAAGTACTTTGAATTATTGCCTGGAGTTGCATGCAGCTGCTCTTAGCACGCTTGCTGAGATGGGCACTCTCGCACATGCTTGATGGAAGCCCTTCTGCGGCCGGTGTGAAAGTCGCAGTTGCTTAGCGTAGAGGGTACCACGATGGTGCGTATGAAAGCAGTCTGGTCTTCGAAGCTCCTCCCACATCCCAGAGCGTTATCAATTAGCGGTCGGCGACGCCAACGAAGTTTGTGTTCTTTCGCTAGAGGCCGTTATCGAGGGTCGAAGGTTTGAGAAGTTGCTGCGGGTATTCATGCCGCGAGAACCATGTTTGTTTCGGCCCCGAACCGGCAAAATATCACGTGCCGCTATCGGGGAACAATGCCTGTCGGCACGCGAGATTCAGCAGATCCGGGGATGTTCTATCAAACTCTGTTTTTATGCAGAATCCTTCGAACGTGATGAGTGGTCCGTATTCATGCTTTTCACGACTCGAGCGACGTCAAAACAGCCGGAGTTGGAAGTCAAAAGGGGCGGTTGAGCCCAAAATGGTGGTTGCACGCTGGAAGAATGCTGGCGCCACAGCCCTAGAAGCTTGGGCGCCAACTACACGGCGACCACGAGCGCCTCAAGCGCAAGGCCCAGAGCCTCCGTCCTCCTAACAACATGCAGCTGACAAGGCTACGGTGTTTCACTCCGCGGCGTCGAGGACCTGGAAATCACAGACTGGCCACTGGCATAGGGTGGTTCGGCGACACGCTTGACACATCCAACAACATGTTCTTGACGCATCCAACACCATGTTGATATCACGCACGAGAAGGAGATCAACCCGCTCTACTATCCGAACAACACGTCGTATACTGGTTGGTATCCCGCCTTGGCATATCGAATCCACTTCGGGCGCGCCACATCTACTGCTCTTCGCGAGCTTAACAACCTCGACATGGTATACAATTTCCACAAGCGCGACATTGTCACAACTTCCACGTTAGCCTGCCAGGCTGCCATGGCGGGGAATGCTTCTCCAGCTGGCTATATGGAAGCCATATGCGCGCACGGCCTCAACTGTGCTCCAGACTTCGACGACCGTTCCTTTAAACAGATCTGGTATAACGCACCTACCATGCCACGAGGTCGGTACCGGGGGTCGACCGCCTGGAGTCGCCGTGAGGACGCTTGGTGGCTGAGCTGATGGATGGTCTTTTCGGCTGTCACGCTTCGAGACGAGACTGGACTTGCCAGAATCAAGACGTGTTTGGATTGAGGCTTTTACCGCCCGCTGCGAGTCGTAGTCAGACCACCATCCAGGCGGAACGTCGTAGCACTATATATGAAGGTAGGGTTGCCTGCCTGTTCTACTTCCTGCAGATCACTTCCAACCCATCAAACCAATACCACACTCGCTTCAGAGCAATCTTGCTTAAACACTCGCTTATCTACACTTCAAGATGCGCTCATACATCGTCGCCTCCGCTTTGGCGGGACTCGCCCTTGCTGCTCCAGCTCCTGTGCCTCAAGACATCGACTTCGATCTCGCATATGAACTGCCTAACCCATCTTACACCACTGCCACCACCGGTACAGCTCAGACCGTGACCTACACCGCAGAAGCCATCTTCTCCTCTGCCGCACCCCAAATCACCTCGACCGCCGACGATGCCTCCCAGACCGTCACTGCTGTCAACAAAGTCAAGCGGACTGCCTGTGCACCGCAACCCACTGGATATGGCCCAGCATCAAGCCCAGACAGCCCGGCTGCTTTTTTAGCCGATGCTGATCTTGCGAGCGCGGCACTCGGCGCTCCAGTCCCAAGCGGCTACACTCAGACCTTCTCCAACCTCACCGGGTCAAACAATGCGTATGGATACATGGGTTACACGACCCTCAAGTCCTACGACTCGGCGGGCTGCGCAGCCAAGTGCAATGCCATCAACGGCTGCATGGCTGTCAACATTTACTTCGAGCGTGACCCATCTGTCGACCCAGGGTCAGGCGCATCTGGCTGTGAGAACCCGTCCTCAACCAACAACATCAAGTGTGTTTTCTGGGGAGGTCCAGTTACCGCTCAGAACGCCAACAACTACGGCCAATGGCGCAACCAGTTCCAGGTCGTCATTGCTGGCTCCAACGGCTACGTGAACAACACCATTGCTCAGGTGCCCGGCTACAGCACTGCCGCCGCCCTTGGTAATGCCGCCATCAACGCCCCGTTCGACAAGCTCGGCTACAACACCTTTATGGGCAGCGCCATCTTCAACAACGGTCCCTTCAACGCATCGCTTTGCGCTGATGCATGCACCATGAAGAGCAACTACGCCATCGCTCACCCGCCGACTGACGGCAGCCCAGTCCAGACTTGCCAGGTAAGCATCCTCATTAGCATATCCACTCTCGACACAGCAAGCTGACATCATCCACAGTTCTTCAACACCTACATCCTCTACATCAACAGCACCAAGAATCTCCAAGGCCAGTACTGCGCCATGTACTCCGAGACATGGTCTTCCTCCTACGCCACCAACGTCGGCCAATACCGCGGCAACGACCACTTCATGATCGAGTACAGCTACGCTTACAGCAACCTGACCAACGCCGGTACCCCCAGCGTGAACGCCGCCGCCCACCAGGCTTCCGTTGACATCTCGTGGGCTACTCTGCAGCCGTTCTGCACTTCTTACCTCGCCACACCATCCGTCACTATCTCCTCCACGCCGGCTGTGCTGACGAAGTACCCGGCTACTGTTTTGTCGAGTGCTTGCAGCATGCAGATCACTCCTGCGCCGACGCCTGTTTAGATCTACCTATTTGTCTGTTGATTGTACATAAAGCGGAGGAGTCAGCGGAGCTTTTGTTTGGACCGACAATATTGCATGGGCTTGGGCACGGAGTTTGTTAGGAGGAAATTAATGCATTGGGTATCAGATCCTCGTCGATAGCATCGCAAGACCTCTCAGAACATCATGACCTTGGCCTCCCATTATTTCCTCTCTCCAACCACCGTTGGCAATCTATCCAGTGGGAGAAACAGTCTGCCCATCTGCCCCTCCTGGTACTTCCTACATTAGAAGCAGGTCCCCTCCGCCTCCGCATCTATACCACACACACAAGTCCCAGCAGCCGCCCCATTGCCACTGGCTTTGTGACAGCAGATGTCACCATCCCCGGCAGGGCAGCTGAACTTCTGTAGTTCGCAGTCGGTAGTCGTGCAGCAAGATCCTTTGGGCCAGAGGAGGAGAGTGTTGTTGACGATACTTGAGCCCGGGACTTCTTTAGCGACTTCGATCGTGCATTTGATGTCATCTTTGGTGCCGGGATCTGGTTCGCGGGTGTTGGCCAGAGTTGGTGATGCATGTGTGATGGTGAGGAGGATTGTGGCAATTGGTGTGAAGGAGAGGAACTTCATGTTGGAGATGCTGTCGGTACTGATCGTGTCGATTGTTTGTGATGGATGTGTGCGGGTCGTCTTGGCCGAGCTTGCAACTGTGATGAGCAGGAGACGTCGTACGTAGCATGCAGCGATGTCCCAACGTGAAGGCTCTCAGAGGCTGCCCGAAGCGGTGTATGAACTGAGTTTGCTAGCCTCATGGCTAGCCTTGGCGGTCCTTCGTTGGCAGGAACGAGGCATAGATTACTTTGACAGATACTTCTAGACATTCGAAAGCTACTGGGTGGGGTAGGGCAGTGATTTGGCAAGCAGAGTACAGTAGTCGATCAATGGGTCAATCCACATATTACTCCTGACTCGCAGGGCCCGTTAAGACAATACAGACTACCCATCACCGCCTCCAACAGACGAACCAATCGCCACCTTTATCTTCGACTTCACCACCAGCCCCCTCGTCCCAGAACTCACGACCTCTTGGGACACCACCACCTCCTATCCTCCCGCTTATGCAAATCTATCGCCGTCTTACACTCCTTACAAACCAATAGCTCACAACCCTCATCCTTCACCTTCTCGCCTTCTGTCCCTCTCATGCAAATATAGAAGGGCTTGTGGTCCTTTTCGGCGTTCTCGGCGTGAGCCTGACAGATCGGTCCACCACACAGGCGTAGCAAGCCTTGATTATTGGCTTTGCGTAACCAACGGTGGGAGACGTGGATGTCTGTTTCGCTCTTGCGACGTTTGGCTGATGGGCGTTGGGATTCTGCAGTGTTTGTAGTGTTTTCTGCGGTGTCTGTGGTGTTGTTGGAGGATACCTGGTTCTCGGGAGCGGTGTGGTAGCTTTCGTCACTGTTGCTGTCTTCATCGTCGGTGTCTTCGCCGCTGTTGTCGTGTGGCTGGCTCTCCGGGGCAGTGTGGTAGCTTTCGTCACTGCTGCTATCGTCGTCTTCGTCGTCTTCGTCGTTGTCGTCTCGCTTGCGCTTGGAGGTAGTACGTGATGCTAACGTATCAGTCACGTCGCTCTCGTTGGTCGAGGAGGTGTCTGAAGAGCTCGGACTGCCGTTGCTGGCAGTCGTGTTGCTGGTGCCAGGTGTGCTCTCGGAGCCAGAAGCCGTGGTACCATCAATCGTTGGCTGCCGAAAATCCTCCAATACCGGTGTACTAGCTGTGAGCGGCTGCTCGGCGTACAATGTAATCTCGGTTTGTTGGGTCCGCGCTTGGTTGTCTTCGATGTTGGTCGAGCTGCTGTTGTTGTCCCTCGGCGCCGGGCCAGAGACTGTGTTCTGCTGGGAAGAGCTCATTCTGCCGGAAAATGCTTGAAGTGATTGATGTAAGTGGCAAACTAGATGGTTCAAATGATTGACTGTGGTGAGGTGACTTGAATTGAGACGATGTGTGTATTAGTGAACAACTTGAAGTGGACGAAGAAGTATGAGTAGAGAAGGCTGGCCAGCAGCTAGAACGAAGAGATCTGTGGATGTGGGTAGAGAAGTGGAAGTGGATGTTTTGTCTGCAGAAGAGAGGTCAACTGAGCGGAAGCAGCATACTTATCCTCACCACCGAAGGTCCAGACGATTTTGTAGCGGACGAGAGGAATCTATTTCGTTGTAAGACGAGACATAGATGAAAGAAAAGGTGTCTTGCCCAGGCTTCGAGGCCCGAGACCCAAGGGTTTCAGACGTATCCCATTGTTGTTCCGCGAGACAGCGTAAGCTATTATCGTTCGCCAGAAACAGTGTCTCTGGTGCTGTACCTTCCTCTCGCCACAGCAAGCTGGAGGCTAGTGCTCGAGGTTGTTGCGAGTCTTAGTTCCATCGTCACCACCACCGTTGCTTCGTTAACACCTTGAGTGCCCATCACAGCCTCACTTCAGAGCCCTAGCAGCGATGTCTTTGCGATACTGCATCCCTTCAAACTCGATCATACCCACGCCCTTATAGGCCTTGCCCACAGCCTCCTTGAGATTGCTGCCTGTGGCGGTAGCCGCAATAACCCGTCCTCCACTCGTCTTGAGCTCACCCTCATTGCCGAGACTGGTACCCGCGTGGAAGACGTACATCCCCTCCCCCTCCTTAGGCGCCTGCACCTTCATAGGCGTCCCTTTGGCGTAACTGTTTGGGTACCCTCCTGCCGCAACCACAACAGTACAAGCAGACATCGGAGAGATCTCCAAGGTCTTGGAGCTGAGGTTGCCGGTACAGCAAGCCTGCATCAAGTCCGCCAAATCACTCTTAAGCAACGGCAAACAAGACTGCGATTCTGGATCGCCGAAACGGACATTATACTCCAGAACCCGCGGACCCTCCTTCGTCATCATCAACCCCGTGAACAAACAGCCCACAAACTTCATGCCCTCCTCTCTCATACCGTCGATGGTTGGCTGAAGGATCGTGCGGTCGATTTCTTCGAGTTGCTCTTTGGTGACGAGTGGTGTAGGGGCGTAGGTGCCCATCCCTCCCGTATTAGGACCTTCATCGTTGTCGTAGATACGTTTGTGATCTTGCGCAGGCGGCAGGCTCCGAATCGTTTCTCCGTCGGAGAGGGAGAGGATAGAGATTTCATCTCCTTCAAGAAATTCTTCAATCACTATCGAGCTTCCAGCATCCCCGAATTCTCGATCGGACATGATATTCTGGACGGCATGATGCGCCTCCCTCCTGTCCTTTGGAATAATCACCCCCTTCCCCGCCGCAAGACCATCAGCTTTGATAACCGTTTTGAAAGAACAGGCGTCCAGGTAGTTCCTAGCGTCTCCGTGGTTGCTGAAATTCTCATACCGAGCTGTAGGGATTCGGTGGCGTTTCATGAAGTCCTTGGAGAAAGTCTTCGAGCCCTCCATCTGCGCGGCAGTTTTGGAGGGGCCAAAGACTTGCATATGCGAGGCATGTTGATTGAAATGATCAGTGATTCCGGCTACGAGGGGAGCTTCTGGGCCCGGGATTAGGAAGTTGAGATCATTTGCCTTTGCATGTTCGACCAAGCCGTTGAAATCGTCCTGGGAGATTGTTGGGACGTTTTGGCATTTGGGGACTCTGTGGAGGGGGTTAGTGATGTGGCTGGCGACGGTGGGGGCAGTGAAGGGAGATGATTGACCTCCTACCTCAAGAATATCACCTACCCTGCTGTTCCGCCGTTACCGGGAACGATGTGTATGCATTCTACCTTTTCGCTTTGAGCGAGTTTCCAGGCGAGAGTGTGCTCGCGGCCGCCGTTGCCTACGAGGAGGATGCGTAGCTTTTGGTCTGACATTGCGGCGGTATGCACAGTAAGCTGAGGTTGTTACGCAGAGGATCTTCAGCAAGGCTGGCGTCTTCGCTTAGATTTTTCGTGCGAGTGAAAGTCCGCTTATTTCCGCACGTCTGTGGCTGTGCAAGAGCCTGCGCCACCCTACGTCAAAGTAACTTCCACTTTCGAGGTCAGCTCGCCGCTGATATGCATGCGCGACGCGCGGTCAGACATTGGATACCAAGCCTTTATTTTGCTGCCTGCGGTTCGAATCCTTCTTACGGATGCGAGGCCATCCTTGTATTACGGACAGCTTCTATAACAACCCTCAGGCCTCGTCGCAAGCAACGCCCTTTCCGAACACAGTAGCCTAGAGACCGGCGGGGCAACTTGGAAGGCACGAGGTGGAGCTTGACCACGCAAGCAATTGAACCTAACACGAATACACAGCGAAGATGGTTACTCGAAAACCATTCGGTCCACCTCTTTCGACCTCCTCATCTTCACCTCCGAAAGGCAACAACGCATCTTCGAACCCGCCGTACCCTACGACACCGACCAGCGGCAGCAAGTCCCCAGTCCTCACAGAGCTTGATAGATCAAAGACAATCCACTCAGCGAAGAGTGTCTACAGTCCGAATCTTCATGAGAGTCCGGCGTTCGATCTCATAGACATGAACGAGGCCAGGCAGCGGCCGCAGCGGAGGGATTCGGATGTGAGCAGCCATGGCACTTGGGATGGCTCGGATGATGAGGATGAAGAGGAGTTGAGAAGAGGTAGTACGCCGCCTGAACATCGGGAACAGGATGCAATGGACGTGCCGAAGCCGCTGAGGATTAGTAAGAGTCAGCAGGATATTCAGCAGCAGCAGCCCCAGCAGGAGAATGGGCTACCAGCAGCATTACAACCTGGCCCGCCCGGAGGAGTACCGAGAAACAAGAGTCAGGAGAGCTTGAGGTATGAGGAGGAAGCGCGGAGCAATCCATGGGCTGCGCCTGTCGCACAACCAGCAGCAGCACCGAGTGTGGGACAAGCGAATCAGCAGACGAACAATCCATACCGACAACAGAATGGCTACGCTCCGCAGACAAGCCAAAGCGCATGGCGAGAGGAAGAGCAAGCGCATGCTCCTGCCCGACCTGTCAACGCCCCGCCAGCACCACCGGTGGAGCTTCCAACATTGCAAACGCCATCTCAAGAGCTGAGTGAGATGTCATTAGGCGAGCGGAGACCCGAGCCAAAGCCGTTTGAGACTGCAGAAATTCTGGCTGTGCCCCGGCAAGGACGCGCCCATCAAGCCAGCGTGGTTGATGGCGACCAGCAGGACACCCAGGAGTTCTTCCCTTCGAACAATCCATGGCGGAGGCCGTCAGAAGGCGATAACGCCCCACCTGGCCCGCCTCCCAAAGCTGCACTACAACCGCAAGAGCAGCAGTATGCGCCGCCACCAGGCCCTCCACCGAAAGGCAAAGCGACAACATCACTCATAGACCACGAAGAGCCTTCCCAAGCACAACGACCAGCACCTATCACCACCGGCCAACCTTCCTCCGCTCAAGCTACAGAGTCAGTACCGGAGACACCAGGCACAATAGCGCGTCGACAACGAAGCGAACACTATCAAATCAAGCATGTCAACTGGTACGACCAGAGTTACACCTCTGACCCGCGGCTCAAGACTGCCATGCGACGGTCGCCGATACTGACGCAAAATGCTAACGGCCCTTGCCCACTCCTCGCGCTCGTCAACGCACTGGTGCTCAGCACACCGCAAAACCTGGACACCGCTCTCATAGAGACCCTCCGCACCCGCGAGCAAGTCAGTCTTGGCTTGTTACTAGACGCCGTCTTCGACGAACTCATGTCTGGCCGAAGAGGCGATACCGCGCAAGAACTGCCAGACGTAGGCGAACTCTACGCTTTCCTCCTCGCTCTGCACACTGGCATGAACGTCAACCCGCGGTTCGTCACACCCGCTAACGCCCCTCGAGGCTCCCTAGACCTTGCACCACCCGACAAATCGGGCTTGCACCCGGCAGAAAGAGCACAGACTAAACCAGGCTGTTTTGAGGAGACAAAAGAGAT
Source organism: Neocatenulostroma microsporum (assembly GCA_022814695.1). Lineage (NCBI taxonomy): Eukaryota > Fungi > Ascomycota > Dothideomycetes > Mycosphaerellales > Teratosphaeriaceae > Neocatenulostroma > Neocatenulostroma microsporum. The sequence continues at coordinate 13,718 of JAKLLW010001181.1, forward strand.
GAAGCTATACTCAACCTTCAACATCCCATTGATACATGGCTGGATCGCCCCCAAAGACACCCCGGCCTACTCAGCCTTCGAACGAAGCGCCCAAACATTCGAAGAAGCTCAAAACATCCAATTCCTCGAATCCGAACTAGAAGACAAACTCCGAACAGATGGTCTAGGAGGACAAGAACAACAGACTCTGCAGGATATCCAGACGATCAAGTCTTTCCTCATGACGTGGCCTACACAGCTCACGGATTACGGGTTACAAAGTATCTCCGCGAGTCTGAGGCCAGGGCAGATAGCGATACTGTTTAGGAACGATCACTTTTCGACCGTGTACAAGGAGCCTAATCATGGAGCGCTGATGACGTTGGTAACCGACGCAGGCTACAGCGGCCACGAAGAGATTGTGTGGGAGAGTTTGGTGGATGTTAATGGGGCTGCTAGTGAGATGTTCTCCGGTGACTTTAGGAGTGTGGAACATCATCAAGAGGGCGGTGGGCTTGGTCAGGCTGGGGGTGAAGGGAGTGGGAGTGGGGATGGTGGGTGGGAAAGTGGAGGGACAGTGAGGAGGAAACCTCTCGCTAATCGCAATACTGAGGGGCCGCTGAGAGTCACCAATTCAGCAGGCAGCGATGGATTGGATGAGGGACCGCCGCCTCCACTACCGGGTCCACGGCCAACAGCACAACAAGCTCCGAGGTTGCCGGAATCTGAGGGTATGGACAGTCAGCTTGGTGTTCCTACTGAGCCTATTAGATCGGCAAGCGAGCAAGAAGACCACGATCTAGCTCTTGCTCTTCAGTTACAGGAGGAAGAGGAAGATCAGCAGCGCCAAGCCGAACAGCGGAGACGGAGAGAGCAAGAGCTTAGTGAGCGCTTTCTTTCTACCGAGTCTACTGAGGGGCCGAGGCCGGCTATTCCGCCACGCCGCTCTGCACCCAACAGAACATCGACGACCACTGGTGCCACAGGTGGTGCTCCCACGGGAGGCAGACCACCTGTAAGAAGGGAGAATAGCGATCCAGACGCTCCGCCAACTTATGAGCAGAGTTCGCATGATAGGCCGTACAGACCCCCGGGCCAAAGCGAAACAGGACTTCATCAAGGCAACCCATTGAACGCATACAATGCGCTTAGGCAGAGCAGTGCTTCCGTAAACAATGGTGTACAGGCGCCTCCTTATGGGTCACCGGGACAGAATAGGAGGGCCAGCCAAACGAACCGGGTGAGAAGGGCTAGCCAGATGGGCGTTCCTGGTGGTGCGGAGCAGAGGCCTGGTATGGGGAGGATTCCGGGGGGTGGGCAGGCTGGACAGCAGCAGGTGAATGGGGCGCCGGGCACGCAGGAGGCGGAGAGGTGCTGTATTATGTGAGAGGTCTGAGCCGAGAGATAAATGGCGATGTGAGTGGAGGAGAAGACCAAGTGAAGAAGTGGAGGAGAAGGAGGACAGCTGTTTGTTGACTTTTTGTGATACCCTTTGCACCAGGAGCCGTTGGTTGCTCGACTGAGTCGGCTCTTGGTGCTGCGCATGGTTGTACTTGTATACACCTCTACGTCCCTTACGATTACCTACGACTACATGAGAAGATTCCCTGTCAAATCGATGATCCCTTTCACCGTACACACAAAGTCCACTGTGTCATTCCAAGAAGCCTGCGCAGATACGAGGGTTTGATGCCTATGGTGAACAAAATGGACGGCAATGCAGGCAGCGGTCACCCGACACTCGCGCAGACGATGCAGTCGGCCGTTGTTTGGCACTCTGACAATAGGTATTGGTTCATGTCTCGCATACTGGCATACAAATCCCTCTACCCAAATCACCATCCCTATGTCCAACAACGCCCAGCAGACGCCAGGCTACAGTATGTTATATACAGATGTGCAAGCCCAAACCCATAATTACTATTACCCTTCCATCCTAACTCTATCACCCATCCCTATCCTCGCCCTCCCCTTGCCTTTCACCTTACTACTCAGCTCGTCATCCTTCCTATACACCATCTGCCTTATCTCCTCGACACTGAACGGGTAACTGCTAGGACGCCATTTCGGCGGCTCCTCGCTAGCGGACACCCAGATGCCTTTCGTGATCTCTTTGCCCAGCATTTCCATAATGGGCGTGACGATCGGTAGACAAGCGAATAATGTGGCGTAGCAGATTAGAGCTGTGAGTAGCATGTTGAGCCAGTAGGGTAGGAAGATTCCGGCGAAGTAGACGCAGACTAGGGAGCCTATGGACCAGAATATCAGGCCGTGGATGAGGTAGATGGTGAAGACGTGCGGGAAGAGGAGGAGGAAGACTTTTGTTGAGAGGATCGTTTGGACCCAGGTTGAGAGTTCGACAATGTATTGGGACGCGACTGCGAAGACTAGGCCGTTGAGTTTGGGTTCAATGTACTCTGGGTATCCTGCTTCGGCTGTCTGGCTTATCCTCAAGCCGGTCAAGGGTTCTGGGTGAATTCCTCGCTCCTGGGTGGAGAAAGTGTAGCCGAAGTGGAAGCTGAAGAGGTCGTTTGCTAGACTCAGGAATACGAGGATAGCGGCGAGTGTGAGCATGGGGTAGTGGATCCAGGCGCGAGCTTGGATGTATTTCCGGTATTTGTAGGTGATGTCCAAGTCGGCGAGCATGAGGCCGAACCAGAAGTAGGAGCCCCAGGACATGGCATACCAGTGGTTTATGATGCAGAAGCCGTAGTAGCCGAGGCGTTTCCAGGGGGTTTTGATGTCGCGGACGATTACCACACCCAGTAGGACTAGCCAGGAGTTTTGGAGCTGGACGGGGATGGTCCAGAGCACGCCGGTGCAGTAGTTCCAGGTTAATTGTGGTGCGGCGTTGGGGATGAGGTAGAAGAGTTGGAGCGTTTCGTCGATGAAGTAGCCGAAGTTTGTGTAGAGGGTTGTGGAAGGCCAGGTCGACCAGGTGATGGAGGGGATGTATTCCAGGTACTTGACGGCGCCGAGGTCCATGAGGAAGTACTCGAAGAGGATTACGGCGGTGATGGGGATCATGAGGCGAGGGCAGCGGCAGACGACTTTCTCGGCGATGGTTTTGAGGTTGCCGGTGCGGAGGTAGCCGGAGGTGAGGAAGCGGGTGGAGGTTGTGAAGAAGAGGCCGACCCAGATTTCGTTGAAGAAGAAGGGTTCGATGGTGGCGCGGGCCCAGTATTCGGAGTTGTAGTGGCGGGGGAGGTATTCTTCGATTACGGAGGGGACGAAGGTGAGGATGAAGTGGGTGCAGGAGACGAGGAGGGAGCAGACTGCTACTAGGCCGGCGAGGTAGTCGACGCGGGTACGGGCTACGGGGACTTGGCCTTTGGCGGGTTGGGCTTCTGTGGGTTTGGCGCCTGGGTTGGCTGCTGCGACGGAGCCTTCGGGATGGATTGGTGTCTCCGGCGCTGGAGCCTTTCCGGCGAGTAGATCCGCTGTTGATGCTTCAGCAGGGTTCGCTGGCCTACGACTAGGGCTGAGAGCAGCCTCCGGTCGGGAGGGGTAGACGCCGTCTCCCTCCCTCTGTAGGCCGAAGTACGAATTCCGCTTGCTGTCAAAGCCTGTCGTGTTTTCGAGGCCCGGTGTTCCCATTGGAGTCAGACCCAGACCAGGAGTCGGTCCTGCCGCGTAAGCAGTCATGCCTGTCATGGAGCTATTGCCGACCGATCCGCGGTGTCCTAGCAGTCCCAACCGGCTCTCGCTCCGTTCGTGGTCACGGAGGAATCCTGGGTGCATGTTCTCCTCTCCCCCACCCAACAACGTCGTCTGCGTTGAGTTTCCGTGCTTCATATCCGCCAACTCAAAGTCCGCCTGCGATGTCCAAGCCTGAGACACCGCCTTGTTCCTGCTGAGCATGTCCGTACTCGGCATAGGCGAGGTCAGAACCTTTGGCCTCTGTGTCCCAACCGGCATACCTGTTTTCTGAGACGTTCTCTTGTCTGACCATTTCCGTAGCAATGCATGCAGTATCAATGCTGCGCTGAACGCCAAGCTCGCCGCAACAATCGCTATGCCAGCGGTCTTTGATCTCTTGTGGTATTCCGACGTAGGGCTCCAGCGGACGGTAGCTTGCTGGGTGTATTTCGTACTCGTCCGTAAGGTCGTGTCGTCAAT
>JAKLLW010001182.1:0-17783 GCA_022814695.1 Neocatenulostroma microsporum
TCGGAGACTACTAACTACTCTCGAAAACTACGCTATCCTTAAGCTTATACTACTAGTATCTAAACTCGCCTATAGTAACTCTACGCTATCCTTAAGCTTATACTAGTATAAGAATACGCCTATAGCTTATTATATTATACTTATTCTAACCGCCCTCGCCTAGGCCGTACGAGCTACCTACTCCTTCTAAGCTTCCTTTACCTTCTAGCCGAAGCTTAGAAAGGGAATAACCGAATTCTTAGTATACTTAAGATCGATCGATATACGCGCTTCGCGCTCCTTTATATTACTATAAAGCTAGACCTAGGTACGAGCTATAGCCTCGAAGTCCGGACGCTCTATAAGCTCGAAAAAGCCTTATTAAAACTTGTAGTCCTATACTACCTTCGAAGACTTCGGTAGGAACTACGTAACGATATTGTTATTAATAATAAAGAAGACCCCCTTTAGAATATCGTAGCTAGCGCTTAGTAGGATTATAACTATATATACCGCTATCGAGTTACTATCGTCTAGCGTTACTTTACTAACCTTTAGTCTATCGGTATTAGCTTAACGTACCGGGACGCCTATAGTATAGACTAGTAGGCTATTTAAGCTACTACCTAAAGCTATAGTCGCTATTATAGGGTTATTAGCTAAGTATCTATATATAGCTAGTAGGAAGGAGGTAGGGATATATAAGTAAGGGTTATAGATAACGTTAATAACGCTAGTAATACTAGTACTAGTAGTCGAAGTTACTAAGAGGAGGGTAGACCGGAGACTAGAGATTAAAGGCTTAAATACTAGAGAGTTAGTAATACCGTAGCTTCTTACTTAAGTACTCTATAAACGATTAGTACGTATATTAATACTATAGTAGCTAAGGGGAGGTTAAACCTACTAGAGATAGTAGTATTATCGTACTTAAAGGTTAGTATTACGGATTAAGTTAAGGAGTAAGCGTTCGAGGAGTTTACCTATATATAGAAGTATATATAGTAAGAGCGTACTATAGCCGTTATTATCCGTAGTAAGGCTAGTAAGACTAAAGCCGGATTATATACTTCTATAATAGCTTAGTTAACTCCGGTAATAGTATATAAACAACCGCTCGACTAAATCTCGCTAGACCGAGTACGGAGTAACTACTAGGCCGTAGCTTTCGAATAAGACTATCCTCGTAATTTTCCTTTACCTACTAGCTAAGCTCTAGCTCTAAGTAGATAAAGGCCGCTTAACTAGTATATACCTCGACTTCTACCTTTATCGGTCTAGTAATTGTAAGCTAGTATAAGTAAGCGATTTATTAAGTAACTTAGCCTTAGTATTAATTTAGTCTTTAACTTAAACTCTATCTCTAACCTTATAGTCTACGATACTCCTCGACTAAGTATTAGTCTATCTAGTACTCTAAATAATAGCTTAGCTAGCTATACCTACTTCCTATAACTATAATTAACTAGCTCCGAGGTAAGTACTCTAGCGGCTACTAGAGATACTACTATAGCCGAGCTAACGCTATATAGCTTACCGGAGATACCGCTACCTCTTCCTACCTACTTCTACTACTTCTATAGCCTTATTACCTTCGAAGGTAGTAAGTATAAGCTCCGCCTCTCTAATCTATAGAAGTCTAGCGGTATACTCGAGAAGAGGTACTAGTTCGAGAAGGATAAGCTTAGATACTACGTAGATCTATAGTACTAGAGTATTAAGCTATAGGATAATCCTCCGAGTACTAGTAGAAACGCGAACAATAACAATATAAAGTTCTACTTCTTTATTTAGAAGGACGGTAGTATACTAGAGGTATTCGATTAAGAGGGGTCTATTAGGTATAGTTTCCGGTAGTAGGTAATATTTCCTAGCCGAGTAGCGTAATACTAGCTTTCTTAGCCGAGTAATATATTACTAGCTTACTTTCTTACGAGGGTAGTATACTATAGGCTCGGAGGAGACGTCTATATACTATAAGGGGTTAGAGTATATACCTATACAATTAAAAGTATTTATACTAGTCGTAAAACTTATCTCTTATCTCTTATACGTAAGCTAAGCCTACCTCCTTCTAAGACCGACCTTTAGTAAAAGAGACCGCTCTAAGATAGGAAGTTACTATAAAAAGTAGTCGAATATAGAGCTCGAACCTAGGTAAAATAAGTACTACCCTACTAGCGGCTACCTTACTCTAGCGAGTATTAGTATACTAACCGATAGAGTAGTCGTCGGCGCTAGTATCGTTAGTAGTCGGCTATAGTAATAGTTATATTAATACCGCCTCTTAGTTGTCCGACGTATTACCGAGCGATTAAGCTATTTCCTATTAAAAAAGACTACTTCTAAATAGGAAGTTACCGTAAAAATAGAAGTAAAAAGGAGGGCTCGAACCTAGATAAAAAGAGTTATAAGGTCGGTATAACTACTACGCTACCTATCTATATACTTCCGTATATTAGCGATAAGTAATAGTAGGTAGCGTATATAGCCTCTATATAGTAACCTATTATTCTCTTACCGTCGTCTATAAAATAGTATATTATACCGATTCGCCTCTATCCGACAATCTACCGAGAATGTTAGCCTCTAATATATTCGCTAATAGTATAAAGTCGATAGTCTCGTAGTCTTCTATTATTACTATAGCCGGGACGGTAGCTACTATAGATACTACTAGAGTCGATAGTAGAGTAGTAGCGAAGAGGGAAGGATTAGCGTAAGGATCTACTCCCTCTAGCCTCGATCTACGAGTATCTAGTCTTCCTACTTACGTCGCTACTAAGCTTAGTATCTTTCTTAGACGTATTACGGCCTAGGTACTACTTTACGCTACCTTGCCTCGTTACGGAGCTTTATCTCTCTCTTAATCGTATTACGGATCGTTAGTTACTACTAGAGATACTACTAGGAATAGGGATTAGAACTACGGCTATATACGTATTATAGATCCTATCTAATATCTATACCTCTATTCTAGACTACTATATATAAAGCCCTCGCTCCTACTCTTTCCTACTCTCGACGCCTATAAATAGAAAGAGATTATACGCTACGTCGACTTACTCGGTATAGGCGTAGTAAGCCGCTATAGCCGTAATTAACCTTCTATAAAAAGCCCTTTCTCCCTCCTTTCCTACTCTTAACGCCTAGGACTAGAAAGAGATTATACGCTACGCTAACTTACTTAGTATAGGCGTAGTAAGCCGCCGTAGCTACAATCGACCTTCTATACTATACTTAAGGATTATAGACGCTAGAACGGATCTCTAAGCCGGCTCGAGCTCCGCTAGATAAACTAGTACTAGTACTAGTACCTACTTCTACTCCTATCCCTCTACCCTCTCTCTCTACCTTAGAAGCTAGCTTCTTAAGCTTCCTAGAACCTACTAGCCGTAGCTCCCGTTCGTCGTAGTTACTAATATAGCCGAAGTCGTTTATACTCGTAATCTCTAGCTTACGACGTTCTAGCTCTATATCTTCTTCTCTAGGGTCTAATTAGCTAGCCTATACGTCTTCCTAAAGCCGGATAAGGCGTAGTTATTTATCGTCCTCGTAGATAAGTCGATAGCGAGTAATTATTAGCGCTTAGAATATCTCCGGTATATAGGTACGATTAAAACGCTCCTAGTAGTAGGCGATAGAGAACGCCCGCTCTACGCCGATACTAGCTTCTAGTACCGAGAGAATATCTCGTACTATTAGCGCTATATATAGAAACGTTAGCTCGAGATACGTCTATATCCTAAGAATATCGTCTCTAAACTACTATTTAAGATAGTCGAAATCTATAGCCTATTAGTTACTACTAAGGATACTACTAAGGATATAGATTCGAACTTACTACTATTATAGTACTAGTCGAATTCTATCTCTATAGGGTATAATAATATAGCCTTCTTACTATTTAATATCGAAAAGATCGATCTCCTACTAGTACCTTCTACGACTAACCTTACCTCTAGACTAATAACTTTATCGCGGTACTTGTCGTTATATAGCTTCTCGAACGACTCCTAGAGTACGCTAGACTACTAGTAATTACAGTCTCTCTATATCTAAAAGTCCTAGAAGCGGTCCTTATAGGTCGGACTAAGTAGAATAGCGAAGCTATATAGGTTCCCTAGGTCCTTATTAGACGTCGTTATACCGTAGTACTTATATAGCTTTACGACCGATACCGCTAACGCTTATACTAACTTTGCCTTCTATAGAGTCTTCTTCTTAGCTAGCTTGTTCTTCGTACGCTTAAGAGTCTCTAGAAGCTAAGTATATAAAAGGTATACGAGTTAGATAGTCGGACCTTTCGATTTACTAATCGTCCTCGTAATAAAGCTAAAGGGCTTCGCTAGATTAATTAAATACTAAAGGATCTTCTACTTATTAGTAGATAGCGACAACTATCGTAGTATATTCTCCTCGAGGTAGCGCTCGATAGATTTTCGAAGAGGGACAAACCGGATAAGTATATATATCGTCGAATCCTACCTAGTCTTAACGTCCTAGATAAGCCGAAGGATATACTTTAGTACGAGAGGGTCCTTATTGTATAGGTCTACGTTCTCCTTAATAATATCTAGTTATACTTAATCGAAAGCCCTACGGCGCTCTAGACTAGCGTTAATATAGATTACAATTAGGCGTATCTATCGTCGTTAGTAGTCTAATAGAGATAGTACTAGGGATATCGTATATACCTTAGTAAGTAGAAGGGGGATCCTATATAGCTCGTTCTAACCCTTAATCCTATCGTACTCTACGCGTTCCTCTTTATCGACCTATATCTTCTTAAAGTTATCGTTAGTTACCCGAACGTGGAGCTTAGAGTATAAGTTACTAAGGCTAAGCTATATAACGTACGTAAGGTAAGGATAGAGTATAGGGGACTCCTCGAAGGAGAAGGCGTTTTCTTAGTCGTCTTCTTCGAAGGGTTCGACTACGCTATTATCGTTCGTAATAGATAGGAGTAGTAGCCTATCTAATAATAAGAATGTCGTAGCGAAGTAGCTAATAGTATCTAAACTACGAGGTATTAGTACTTTGTCGAAGCGGGGAGGGGATAGAGATATACGTATATCTTCTTATATATTGTCTTATTATCGCTTACGTTGTTAGTTATAAATATAAGGATACGACCCTTAATATTGTACCTATTTAGTATCTTGTCGATTCTCTTAGCTAGAAGTACTCTAGTATATCGCTCGCTTACGTCTTCGAAGGCGATAAGCTCTTCGTTATACTACTACTACTAGTCGATCTAGTAAGCCTTAATAGTAAGGTACCGCTTACGAGATCCTTATAAAGACTAGGCGTCGAGCGTAATAGATAGACGCGGGACCCTCTCTAAGTAGCGCTTAACCTTCTCTATAGCGCTCTCGTATTTTATAGCTATACCGTTTCGAATAGAGGTTACGGACTAGTACTCTAGGCTAAGGTCTAGCGCCTTAATATATTTATAGGTACGCTATATATAGATATTATAAAAGTGTCTATATAGTAGGCCGAGGGTAATAATAGCGTCGATCTATATCTACTTAAAGTCCTCTAGCTCTAGCTTCTTCGATAGGAGTTAATTGCGATCGGAGCGCTTCTATCGCTTCTATATATAGGTTAGCTAGATATCCCTAGTACTATCTCTAGTACTATTACTCGCGAACGTACTATATTACGTATACCTTCTCGTATATCTATCTAATCTATATTACGCTCTCTAGCCTTCTACTTATAAGTCTTACTTATATAGAGGTACTAGACTAGGCCTTAGTTACTATTACTAGAAGCTCCTAGATATTAGATATAGGTATCGTAGCGTCGGTAGACGAGCCTTAGTATTCTATTATCTCGGTAGATACCTTCCTCGAACTACTTCTAGAAGTCTAAGTCTTCCTTCTAATTACTCTATTTCGACGACTTAAACTTCGTACCGAGTACTTTCTACTCTATATACTAGGTAGTACTCTTAAAGTACTATACGAACTCGCGCTCGTAGTCCTTATCGAAGATAATATAGAAAGACTTAACCTTTAAGTACGTAACTAGAGAGTAGTTAGGCTCGGCTAGTTTACGCTCGCGCTATATACTATCTAGTCGCTAGACTAGAGTCTAAGATAGTATACTACCTAAGAGTAGTAAGGATCTATTAGCCGCTATTCGAGACGACTCGGCGTCTAAACTTCTAACTCTAGTATAGTTATAAGGAGACTTCCGTATTAGTTAGGCGTATACTCGTCTATTAGGTAGAAGGCTACTTACTTCTAGCCGTATAGTCGAACCTAGCGTAAGAGGGTTAAAAGACATTGTAAATACGCGTCGTATATATATAAATAAGACTAGTAGAGTAAGCTTCCTTAGGTACAAACAATACCCCTTTACTTCCCTTCTTCTCCTATAGGATATAAATAGGCTTATATTCCTCTCTACTTCTACGAGAGTAGCTACGAGTACTATAATAGCTAGAGATTACTTACTCCGCTTCTAGTATACTAAGTCGTACTAAAATAGAGCTAGAGGTATTAGTTAAAGCTATTATACGCCTACTATACTATAAAGGGGTACTATACTACTATCTACTCTACTCTTATCTCCGAGAATAGCTAGTAAGCGTACTACCTATAACTCGTCTAGCCTATCTAGCTATAGATTCCTTCTAGTCCTTAACTACCGAGTAATAACTCGTCTAGCCTATCTAGCTACGGATTCCTCCTAATTCTTAACTACCGAGCGACGAGCGAATCTAGCTTATAGATCTTTAGATCTTCTATAGCTACCTCGAGCTTACCGATCTTTAGTATCTACTAGGCTATAATATCTTCGAGTCGTTATAGTCGGGACTAAATAGCGCTTTTAACGTCTAATATCTCCTATTAGAGCCTCTCGTATATACCGAAGGATAGCGAGAGTAAGCTCGGTAGTATTATTAGAGATAGTAGCTAACTAGAGCCTCTAGGTAGAGATAGAGAGGTCTTCTAGCCTAGGTTCGTAAAAGCCTACTATATTACGTCCTCTAGTCTCTACTAAGCTAGGTCTCGGGCCCGTACAATTTAGTACTCTAGGCCTTAAGAGTCGTTGTCCGGAACCGAGATTATAACTAGCGGTAGCGGCGATATAGAGTAAAACCTATTAGAGGCCTATAATAGGTTATAAAAAGTAGTACCTTATATCGTACTATAGTATAGCCCGGATATCTAAGATACCTATAATTAAGAGGCCCTATAAAACTTAAACGTCGGTAGCGGCTCGATAAATCGTATAGGGGTATCTATAGTAGTATCCCTAGTAGTTACTCCTACTATAGCTACTACCCTTATAGAGCGAGGTTATAGTATACGCCTAGTAATAGGAATATCGAGATAGGACGACATTATAGATAACTAACTACCTACTTCTAATAACCTAGCGTCCTCGTCTAAGTCCGAATTCTAAACCTCTTCGTATAGTAATAGGTAAGCTTTTCGAAACGCCTATATATAATATTAGCTTTAATCCGTACGAGACGTAAGATCTACTTACGTACCGCTATTACCGATTAAACTCCTAAGACTAGCCGTATACTAGGAAGGAAGCCTACTATAAGAAGATAAATAAGATAAGAGATAAAGTTAATTCTAGGCGATCTATACCGCTTTCGGCTTTATATAGAGCTAGGGATACTACCTACGATATTTCTATAGCTAGCCGACTACGAGCGCTTAGACGACACGTCTAGTCTCTTAGCTATTAGATAGCGCTATAATAGTAATATTCGGTAGTAGTATCGTTATACGTAAATACGCCGTACCTTAATCGCCTCGAGTTAGGGTTTAGGTAAGCTCGAAGTCGAAGACGGCGACGACGATATATAGCGCCTTAAATATATATATACTGTTCTAATACTTCTAATAGACTACTCGCGTTAAGAGAGTAATATTAGTAGAAAATAGAGCCGTACTCGTATTATTTAAGCCTATAAATATTCGCTCTATACTAAAGATCGTATTTAAGGTATAATGTTATATAATAACAACGAAGTTTGTAGTATTCGAAGAGGGAACTTAGTTTATAGTACTACTCTTATATAGTAGCGGCTCTAAAGAAGTATCGCTAGCTTAACTATAAGTATATAATAACTCGGCCTTACTTAAACGAATAGATCCTTATCCTCCTCGCTCTTATTATTATTAGAAGGAAACGTATTATCTATCGGATAAGTATCTAGCTTACTATCCCTTAGTATACATAGGCAATCTACCCCTCTCCTTACCTAGAGACTATCCTTCGGAATCTAGTCTAGTAACGTCTTCCTTAATACTAGCTTATACGCCTTCTTTATATTATTAGGAGTCTCGTCTAGTACCTACTCGTTCCTATCGTAATTATACCCCTCTAGCTATATACGCGCGGGCCTAGAGAGATTATACTATCCTTAACTCTATAGATTCTCTACTACGTTCTCGTACGGCTAGTATTCGCCGTCGTCGCTTATTACTACGCCCTTATCGTAGTCTACTAGTAAAAGACTAACCTAAGGCTCGATCTTCTACGTAGTAAGGTTACGCTATATAGCGACTTCTTCTAGAGCGAAGATCTTATATAGTAGCGGTAGCGGCGGAAACTATATAGTATAAACGTTAGCCTAGGATACTACTAGAGATATATCCGGCTATAGTACTTACCTCTCTTTAGTTATCTTCTCTATATACGTAATTAAACGCCGCCTCTAGCTTATCCTACCCTATAATATCGATATCTATATATAGAGTACCTCTAGCGACGATACCCTCCTTTACTATAGCGAAATATAGGTTATCTCTCTAACCCTCTAGCTTACGTACCTTTCTTATATACCTAGTAATACTCCGATACTAGATACGCGATATAGTTCTCTACTACTATATATCTAGCTTCCGCTATTACTACTTAAGAATACTCCTTACTTAGTCGCTAAAAGCCTTCGTCTAGCTAGTCTTAAGGTATCGGCTCCTAGATCTCGGATCCTCTATAAGCTCGTATAGAAGGTTCTACTCCTCTACTTCCGAGTCCTTACTCTTAACCGATTTATACTTAGAGTCCTTATCTCCTTCTATACTCGCCTTAGCCGCTACTACTCTATACGTAGCCTTAATCGCGTTCTCCGACTTATATACTTACTACTCTTACTAGCTTTATTTCGGGATAGAGAGGGAGAGACCGCTATACTCTATTAGTATACTAGGGATACTACCTACAATAGATATACGACTTACTACTACGCGAATACTCTTTCTCTCTCCTACTTCTCTAATCGAACCCTAGCTCTAGTCCCCGCTTACTAGTAATATAGAAGTAATTTTAGTCTCGTAATAGCTCGGTTAGTAGCCTTCGTAGTCTTACCTTTAAGGAGGTACCGCGCTTTTATCTCTAGCGACATCTAAGCTATACGCTCGCGCTTATAGATACTATTCTTCTTAGGCGACATACCCTTTAGTAGAACCGTTATTACCTTTCTAATACTAGGTACGAACGTCGGTATTAGTGTAGGAGCTAGCGACTAAGTACGCTTACGCTTCTAACTACCGGTAGAAGCTATATTGTTACGTATTCGAAGAGGTAAATAGAAGGATTATATATATTAAGTACGGCGATATTAGTAGTATACGATATTGTAGGTATAATAGCTAATTAATAAGTCGAGAGCGGAGGACCTACCCTATTACTACTAGTAATAGTAACGACGATATTATAACAATTAGTATTTATAACCGCTCTAATAGTTCGGGACTAAGATAGATTGAAAGTAGTACTTAGAGTAGTTATAAGTACGAGAAAGTCTACTTAGATATTATAAGATAAAACGCCTATACGGCTTTACTTATAGGTTACGAATAAGGGATAGAGATAGTATTATAAGGGTACGTATTCGGTAAGAGAAGAGGCAATAAGTAGGAAGGGAGAAGAGAAAGCTAATATTATAGGCGTACTCTACTAGCCTTTCGTACTATATCCGTACGTCTCTAGTACTATCCTTAGTAGTTCCGCCTCCGGCCTTACGAGCGGCTACTACTTAGTATATCTCTATAAGGCTTTACTTATACCTACTAATAAGTAGTTTAAATTATATATTCTAACGTATATTATATATAGTCTATAGTATAAGAGGTTCTATACCGCTTACTACGAGATAAGACTAATAGCTAGAATAAGGTCTATATATTTACTAGCTATACTATAAAAGCTTCGCGAAAGGCTACTAAGATCTTCCTCGATACTAGCCTAAGAAGTCCGCTACGCTATACTTATTTACTAGAGGGTTTCGCTAACTACTAGTAATATAGCTATTAGTTTAGAGAGGTAATCTATAGGTCCGGCCGAAGTCTCGGCTATAGCTAACGTCGACTAGTCGCGCTATAGAGTAGAGTTCGAGTAGGCCCGAGAGCGTAGCTATCTTCTTATTCGAGTATAGCGGTAGCTAATATAATACTATATAGGCTAAGCGCGCTCTTATTATAGCTCTATCGACGCGTTTAAACTACTCTATCGCAGTAATACTATATAGCGTACTTTATAGTTATTCTACGAATCCTAGGTACAATCCTTAGCTAGCTCTCGCTCTATACTATTACCGAAGTATCGTACTACTCTAGAGTCTCTATATATATAGTATATAGCGCGTACTAGTTCTAGTAGAACTACGGCTATCTCTCGAATACGTAAGGTCGCTAGAGCGAGAGCGCCTCTTCCGATAACGACTAGAGGTATAAAGAAGCTAAGGAAGTATATACTAGGTACGGTAGTATTATAGGAGATTAGACGGTTATAGAAGACTATAGAACTACTTATTAAGAAGGCTCTATTCTAGCGCCTCGTAAGAGAGATTATATAGGGCTTTTAAGTACCGAATAGGCCGTAATACTACTTTTAGAGGTCGGCGATAGATACTTTATAAGAAGCGCTTAAATTGTTTATAGTATACCTCTTCGAGATAAGTAACGAGCTCGCTATCTACGCTAAGCGCGTAATAGTATAGTAGAAGGATATCCTACTTATATATAAGTTTACGAAGCGCTTTAGAGTAGCGTAAGGTAGTTAGAGAGGAGACGCCGTCTCGATAGAAGGGTAGTAGCGTATTAGTAGTCGCGTATAAGGAAAACGAGGCTTTCGAGAGTATAGGTTAGAAGTACTAGAGTAGCGGCTTAAAGCCTATACCGGGATAGCGTAGATAGTCCGATAAAGGTATATAGTATAGCGAGCTCGAAGAAGTTCGGGCTATAGACAATACCTAACCGACCGGTTCTAGTATATCTCTTACTAGTAGCTATCGACCTCCTATACCGGTACTTCCTATACTACTATCTCTATCGGTACTATATACTCTACTAGCTCCTCGGGAGACCTTAACCGTAAGTACTAGTATCCTAAAGCCCTAAGCTCTTTCTAGTATAGCGGCGTCCTATAGGAGTACTATAGATACTACTAAGGATATACTTCTCTCGAGGCCTAAACTCTATAGTAATAGGAGACTCCGTTAAGGATAGATAGGACTCTAGAAAGCTAGTATATCTACTAAAAGAAGCCTATACTACTACTATACCTCCTAGACTATAAAAGCGGCGAAGCTCGTAGTATTACGATCTCTAGTACCCGCCTATTAGCCTATAACCTACTCGTCTACTTAACCGCCTAGACGCTAATAGTTACTATCCCTATAGCTAAGTCGAGGAAGTAAGTAGAAGCGCTCGTCTAAAAGACTAAAGCTCTAAGGAGAGGATTCTAGAGGTAGAAGAGTATATCGGGAACGTCTTCGAGTTAGTTCTATAGCGCGGTAGAATACGAGGAAGACTACGATCGTAGATAGTATAAATAGGTAAGCGAATAGTTAGATATAGGCTATAGGTATAAGGGAGGCTATAGAGAAGTAGTCTAGAATAGCGCTATACGTAGTAGCGATAGTACGTAGAACGATACGGGCGAAGAGATCGTAAAGGCTATAGATAGAGCTAAGAGGGAAGTCGAGACTCCGCTAACTCTAGCCCTACGCCTAGATATAGGACTACTAGAGATACTATCTATAATACCGTCTACTCGGAGCGCTAAGACTATCGATATCGGCTCTAATAAGGGTAGTAATAGTAATAAGAGCGAGCTACTACTAGCTACTATTCGTACTACTACTATAGGATAAGCTAATAATACGTATAATAGGCCTATTATATCGTACGAGTAATTATATAAGAGGCGTCGGTATACCTTAAAAGTAGCTTAGCCGCTTATAGATTATATATAGAAGGCTACTATCTAAATACGCTTTAAGGAGTAGTTAATCGCGAGGGACGAGCTACCGAGTATAACCGATATATAGTATTAGTCCCTAGAAGGGTAGTATTTAAAGAAGGGAGCCTAGAACTTAGTACTAGGCCTAGAAGTACTTAGGAAAAGGCCGCGCCGGAGTTTAAGGCCGATACCTTAGATAAGAGGTATATATTTATAAGAGAGAAGGCGATAGTAGTATTCCTAGTCGAGTCGTAATATCTCTAATAAGACTAAGATAATATCTAGTACTAGATACTCCGCTTATTACTTAATATAGCTAAATCTCGAGAGCGATATTATCGGGAAGATAAAGATAACGAAGACGGGCCTCGAACGCTTATAGAGCTCTACCTAAGCTTTTACGTCTAGGTCGATCGTCTAAACGGATTATAGTAAAGACCTCCGCCTATACTATAGACAAGCCTTTACTAAAGTATATACATCCTCCTATTCTATCTACGGTTACCTATCCCTTCTATACGTACCTAGTAGCGACTTCGAGACGTATTAGGTTCTAGAGTATCTTATAACTACTAATACCGCGATTATAGCGCCTATAACTCTATTCTAATATCCCTTAGTTATATACTTACTCGAGACTACGTCTATACTCTTACTTCTAACTTTATAGCTCTTACTATATCGCCGATTCTCTTCGAAGGAAGTCCTACTATAGTAGTAGCTACGGCTAAGGATATAGTATATAAACGACTATCTAGAATACTACCGGAGATATATCTACCGGTATTATACTATCTCCTCTACGTATCTTCGTTATATACTACGGTAAATAGTATATATAGCTTAATATTCTCTAGTATATCTAGAATAGTATCTTAACCTATCTCTAACCTAACCGGTAGCTATAAAAACCGTCTTATCTCTCGCCTCCTCTAGCTCGCGTACCTTTCTCGAATACTTAATAATACTCCGCCGTCGGACAAGCGTAGTAGTTCTCTACCGCTATATATCTAGCTCCCGCTAATACTACTTAAGAATACTCCTTACTTATAACTTATTCGCTAAAAGCCTATTAGCTACTAGTCTTAAGGTATCGGCTCCTAGATCTCGGATCCTTTATAAGCTCGAATAGATAGTTCTACTCCTCTACTTCCGAGTCCTTACTCTTAAATACTCTATATATATTGCTTCTAAGGCTATTTATCCGCTATATAACTCCTCTAACTAGTATATATTGTTCTCGATACTACTCGGAAGAGGGGCGATTTAGGGAGTAGAGAGATATACTATTAGCTACTAACGATACTACTAGGGATATCGCCTACGATAGCCGTATAATATACTTTAATATATCTATACGCTCGGTATAGGTTTCCTTCGAAGCTACCCCTCCGACTAGTACCTACTACTTTAGGTTTAGGGGTATATATAGTATTTTTATAGTCTAATTAGCGGCTCTCTAGTATTCGGCTTTATATATATACCGTACTATAGGCTCTATTAATATACTCGAATAGCGCTAGCGCTTACGGCGGCTATTATTAGTAGGAGGAGGGCGTTATTCGTATATAGACTATCGCTTTACTACTCTCGATTAGTAAGCTAGCTATTATATATAGGTATATAATAAGGTTTAAAGCTAACCTTCTAGTTTCCGTTTCTTTACTATAAACTATATCGTTTATTCTTCGAAAACAATAATAAACGCGTTCGTTAATATAATAGCGGCGATACCGGAGGTACGTAGCGTTACTCTATAGATAGTTACTATAGTAATAGTTCGATAGCTAATAACGACTTTATTTAGGTAGCGACAATATTACGAATATCTTTACGACCTATAGTCCCGATTACTAGTATAAGTAACGACTATACGACTACGAAGACAACGCTTCTATTACTTATAACGCTAAAAATTAACGCTCTCCTCCTATAAGCGCTCGAGCGCTTATACCTTTACTATAATAAAGACTAAAGGAATACTTATAAGGAGGTAAGTTAGACTAGCGAACGCTATACGAGAGAGAAGTAATCGCTAGAAGCAATCGGTAGGTACGTACTCTACTAGCCTTTAGCGCTATATCCTAGTATCTCCGGTAGTATCCTTAGTAGTTTACTATACTAACTTTAAGTAGTAGCGTAATAGCGGCGGTACGAGAAGGAGGCCTTATAGGAGTAGTATAGAGCGTTTAATAAGAATAATAGCGATTACTATATTATTACGAAGAGGTATATTAGCCTTAAGGTAAGGTATACTCTAGAGGACCTATATAATAAGAGACGCGCGCTCGAGGTCGAGCGCTTTACCGCTAAGGCTATAGTAGCTTTACGAGAGTATACTAAGATCTTCCTAGGTTTCGAGTTTACGAGTCTATTTACCTATACTCTTTTACTAGTAGGCGTTACTAACCGTTTATAGTATACGATATAGTAGTATAAGAGGCTAAGTAGGTAACTATAAAAGTCTCCGATATATATACTGTCGACCGTATATATAGAATAATAGGCGGTACTTAGTTTACTAGTCTACGTCTTCTAAATAACTAGGCTTAGAGAGATAATATATTCCGCTTCTCTAATACTAGTAGTAACGACCGAGGCGCTCTAGCTCTAGTACTAAACGAAGGTACTCGCGTTACTATAATATCTCGGAGAACCGATCTTTCTATAGGACTAGGTACTAGACCGAACGAATCCGATACCGAGGCCGATAGAGAAGATTAAGAGGCTAAAGACGACTCGTCTATAAAGCGTAAGTCGCGTATATCGAGTACTACTACTACTAGGACTTTACGCTTAGTATCGGTACTAAAAGGTAAGGGAGGGTATACTAGAAGGACGAGGGTATCTAATAGGAAGAGTACTAAAGCTCTACCTAATATTAATAAGAAAGAAGAGGCTTTTAAGGGTATATCCGATACGCCTATAGGTAAGCGGCTAAGAGTTACGCTAGGAGCGTATAGAAATAGCGATAATAATATATAGCTCCCTAATCTTACTATAGTCTAGGCTAAAGCCGACGCCTAAGAGTTCGGTTACGAAATATCTAGTAGCCTAGGCAATCGACCTCTAACTCCTTTAGTCCCTACGTAGTTATCTCCTATAAGGTTAGCTTTATAGCTAGCTACTCGGGCCGAGTTAGTCGATAGTAACCTCTCTTCGCTATATATAACGTTTACTTTATTAGCTATAGTAGCTAGTATCCTAGCCTATATAGTAGAGCCGAAGAGCGCTACTCCTATAGCTACTAAAGATACTACTAAGGATACGTAGGTAACGCGAACGTCTACCTATCTTAAAGCTAAAGATACCGCTACTTAGGACCCTCTAATAACGCTAGAAAACCTAAGTAAGAAGAAGCGTAAGCGCTCTACTTCCTCGTCGCTACCTCTAGTAAGTAATAATAGAGGAGTCGACGTAACCGAGAGGAAGCTAAGAAAGAAGCTCTATAGTCTTACGCTAGCCGAGCTAAGGGATAGAGCTAAGTAGAAGGAGAATAAGAAGCGTAGACGAGGAAGGAAACCTTAATTCTCTAGTAAGACGCCGAAGTTCTCGTTACTATACGCGAAGCGTAACGAGCTTACTATAACGCTAGAAAGCTACCTCCCGCGCGTTAAGAGTAATACGGGTACGAAGGAGTAGATATAGCGTATAGGGTTAGAGGAGGCGATCGAGAACATATTCTAGAATAGCGATATACGTAGTAGCGATAGTATATAGGACGCTATAGAAGAGGAGATTTAGAAGGCTATAGAGGAAGCTAAGAAGTTTGTCGAGACTATACTAACTCCGACTCTACGCCTAGATATAGAACTACCGAGGATAGCGCCTACGATATCGTCTACTATAGAGCCTAAGACTATCGAGATCTACTCTAACGATAGCGCGGAGAGCGATATAAGCGAGTTACCGCTACTAGATAGTTATACTACCGCTACTACCGCGTAGAGAGCTAATAATAGGCCGTATATCTCCGACGGCGCGTATATTAAGTCTAAGCCTAGTACGGTAGTAATAGAGAGGGATATTAAGGTATATAAGAGAAAGTAGGTAAAGGAAGATCTATAGAAGGTAAAGAGGTTAATTATAAGGGACGAGCTACTAAGCGTAACTAATACGTAGTATAAGTCCTAGGAAGGGTAGCGTTTAAAGAAGGTAGTATAGTTCTTAGGTATAAGGCCGGTAGAGACTTAGAAGGAGTATACCGATTTAATTAAGAAATAGGCTTAGGATATAGAGGATATTATTATAGGCTCGAGGGAGGAGGTTAAGGATTAGAACGTATAGAAGGATTAGTATAAGTTCTATAGGGTTACGTAGCTACCGAAGTCGTAGAGGTAGTAGATATAAATACGTCGTTACTAGCTTCGAAGCTAGTATAATATATTCTATATAAGTAGTTACTATAGTATAGCCTCGCGTATACTATTACTCTATATCGTTAATTACGGTGTCCCTAGTAGTATCCCTAGTACCTAATCGTATAGCTTACGCGTATATAACTTAAGAAACCCTATCTCTCCCCTTTATACCTCTAGGACCCTATCGGTATTCTACTCTACCCCTACCCTATTAGAATCGGGAGTAGGATAGCTAAAAGGCGACCCTATCCTACCTCTAAGTACGCTCTAATAATACCGAGTAGAGGCTACTACTATAGACAATATTAGGGGAGGCTAGAATACTATCTACCTACTAATATACCTACCTCTAGAACTAACCTCCTAAATCCTATACTACTCCTCTACTACTCTCTAGTAGCCTATATAGCGATAGTAATATTATAGCGAAATTATATAGAGATATATAGCCCTAAAAGATACCTAGGAAAAGATATACCTCTATCTAGATAGAACGAGGGTAAGAGAGAGTAAGAGATAGGTAGTAGGTAAATACTCTATCTACCCGGTATAAAAAACTTATCTAGAATTTCTAGAAAGAGGAAAATCTAGTAGAGAAGAATAATACCTAGCGAAATTCGTCTATTTTCGAGCTCTAAAAACCGCTAAGTTATTCCTCGGATCCGTTCGTCGATTTTAACTAAGTCTCTCTACGCCTACGAATTATCGATTTTAACTAAGTCCCTCTACGCCTACGGATCTATCGATTGTATATAAGTCTAGCTTTCGAATCCGTCGCTTTCGCCTAGATCCTATCGCCGTTATACCTTATACCGGATTTTATAGTATTATAGATAGTTAGGAGCTTTCTAAAGAGTCTAATCGTCCGTTTACTATTCTAGAGATAGATATCGATAATATCGTAGGGCGAGAGGATATTCCGTTTATCGAGCGGCTAGCTAGCGAGTCTCGTATATAAGAATAGGATAATAGGTTTTAGATTAGTAGCGGTAACGATAACGACCTCTCTAGTTAAGGTACTATTTAGCTACCTTGTTAGCGTACTCCTTCGCCTCCTCCTATCGATACTAATAATCTAGTTAAAAGGATTCTCTCTAATTAGGCTAAACCTAATATTAATATAGATACCGGTAGTAATAATTAGCTCGAATAAGGACTACCTTACTAATAGGAGCGCCTAGCTTAGCCTTCTAAGCTTCCTCTCGACTTCTTAGAGCC
>JAKLLW010001183.1:0-17776 GCA_022814695.1 Neocatenulostroma microsporum
CATAGGAAGCACATAGCCGATTCAAGCTTTCCGATTCAGCCAGGCTTCTGCAGAGGCTGTGGTTTTCGCCAGCGCACTATAATCAGCAATAGCGGCAGTCCTAAAGCAGCTCAGTAACTCCGACATATGCGGGGCCGAACAAGGTGGCGGTTAAGCTCGAAAGGGAAGGAAGCTCTCAACAATCTTCGACCGCTTCTGTCCTTTGCATAAGGTAATCACGATGACGCTTTCTAGTGGTCTACGCTGTTGCTATATGTCTCGAGCTCGTTGTTCTGCATTGTTCGCCATGAAGAACCTGGACTTCTACGATCCTACCACGCCGATACCTTGTCAGCCCTCACAGAGGACACTACGGCGGCTCCATCATGACAGATCCAGTGGATGGTGATATCGAGAAGGCAAATACTTCTCAAAACATAACACCAGCAATACGGCAGATTGAACAAGGCGTGCCTCCAGAGCTTGGCAGCCTTACCAAGGAAGTCCTCTTCGTCCTGGTCTGCTGTAGCGGACAGCTCTGGTTCGCCTTTCTCATAGGAGACGTCAACGTGAACCAAGAGCGACTCGGTCACATCCTAAAGTTCAACGCCACTGAGCTGCCATGGCTCAACGGAGCTTTCGCGATAGCCATCGGTCTCACAGTCATCATCTTCGGGTCTTTATCCGATCTGGTACCGCCTAAGCGCTTCATGGTCGGCGCTCTCGCGTGGCTATGTATCTGGAACATTATCGCAGTCTTCAGCTTGACGCCGGCTCGCAAGGTCTTGTTCTTCGTTGCCCGGTCTATGCAGGGCCTTGCCGTTGGAGTGCTGGTGTCAGGAAACATGAGTATACTGGGCAGAGTGTACAGCCCTGGTCAACGAAAGACACGCGTCTTCAGCGTCATGGCGACCGCAGCACCGATGGGGTTCTGTGTCGGCGCGTTGCAAGGTGGAGCGCTCTCCTTCCATCTGGAATGGATGTTCGGGACGAATGCGATCATGGCTGGCTTGTTCTGCATTGCTGCGGCGTTTGCTCTTCCTCCATTGAAGCCTGCAGCAGATGAGAGTGATAAGGAGGCCCCTGGTATCCGCTCCTTTGATCTTACGGGAGCCGCATGTGCCGCGACAGGGTGCGTGTGCATCATCTTCGGTTTGACGCAGGGGCCAGCCACGAACTGGTCACCGTACACATATGCGATCATCATCGTCGGCGTGGCATCTCTGGCGCTGTTCTTCTGGGTCGAGTCCAGGGCCACACGGCCACTTATCCCAAACAGGCTCTGGCGCACGAAAGGCTTTCTCCCGCTCCTTGCAGCATACTTCCTTGGCTTTGGAGCTTACGTGAGCTGGCAGTTCTACGCTATCAACTTCTTCCTGCGAATCCAGCAGCGAGCAGCGATAACAGTGGCACTGTTCCTCTTACCCAATCTCGTTGCTGGACTCCTCGCGACTTTCGCCGTAAACTGGCTGCTCCATAAGATACCTGGGCATTACATCTACATCGCTGCCATGATAGCATACGCAGCTGGACCAGCTTTCTTCCTTCCGCAGAATGCGCACTCGAACTACTGGGCTCTAAGCATGCCAGGAATCTTCTTGACAGTCTTTGGACCCGATCTCTCCTTCGCTGCTATCTCAATCTTCATTATATCGAATGTCCCCAGGAGCTACCAGGGCAGCGCAGGGAGCTTGCTCGTAACGGTGCAGAATATGTCGACTGCCGTCATGACCTCGGCAGCCGGTGCGATTGGCGCTGGTGTCGATCCTACTGGTGATGGGCAGTTTGGGTTGCAGGGTCTTAGAGCGGTGTGGTGGTTCGGCCTCGCTGCTGCATTGGTCGGAGCTGTTATAACAATGCTTGCTGTGAGGATCCCGAAGGAGGAGGAAGGAGCACATGTCGTATAGATGCTTGAACCAGCTAAAAAGAAAGTATTCATATATGACGCACGGCAGGACGAGGGTCGGTGACAATGGTGGTTGCCGCCCAATGTTTTCCAGTAGACGAGACTATTGTGAATTTACGAGAGAGGTATGTGAGAGACGGACAACGCTCAAACCCTTCGGAGATGCGTGCACACGAGATCTGTCTGGATCCCAGCGCACGCCGTGTGTCACAGATCGGACTAACGTAATCGTCTAGAGGACGATACGATAGCTAATTCGACCTGTTGACTCTTGGAGAAAGCGGCAATGTTCAATGTCACCAAGCCTCGGAAGCTCCGTGATAGCACGTGACAGCTCGAACCTGTGCATACTGAATCGTTAGAGGCGAGGAAATTGACAAAAGGTTAGGATACTACCGACACCCCCAGTGGAGCCCCCCTCAACACCGAACAGCATCGGTAGCATCTTACGCTCACTGCTATTTTCGCGATTGTATATATACATTCATCGGCAGAAGTCCGGCGACGGCACGTGAGCGTCTTCGTGTGTGCAAGGCTGTTCCGGGGTGTTCTGTAAAGTATCGTCCTCGTAAGGTGACAGGCATGGAAGTCCTGAAGTGAGGAGACTTTATTCTTGTCTCTTGCGTGTAGCATGTCTGTAGACTATGCAGGACCTTGATACTTCAACCAAGCGACCCTCGAACGGAGATCGGATGCTAGAGACAGCGACTGGACTCCATAACACAGAAAGCTAGAAGTGGCCCCAGCCTGCACAGTAGGGCCATTGCTCTCAAGCGAGGCGTATATGTCCAGGGCGACTTGGATGGCACTGTCGGGCCTTGTCAACTTCCATCAATTCTAGAGGTTTATGCAGACACAGTCACATATCGCCGCCGGCCCGCCGCATGGAACGCAAGGGTTCTGTCATATCTTGTACGCTTAGTACATACTCGCAATGTTCATAACGATACCGAAGATCAGCTGCCATGGTAAGACCCTCCACATTTCTTTCACGCCTTGACACTGCCTTCCATCACACTGTCCACTAGCGCTGCCCTCTTCTCCCCAACTCCATCTCCCTTCGCTCCTCGCTCCTCGATCAGCTTCTCAATATGTGCATTAAGCCACCACTTGCCCAACACATCCTTATCAAGGTACTTCGCTCCTTTAATCGTACCAAGACACTGCTTCCCTCCACAATTGCACTCGAACGGCTGCTGCATATCCCACTCCGTGCTAGGGTAGAAGAAAGTGACATCGTCGCCTTCCTTTAGAGCTCTGTCTGGCACGGCTCTGACCTCCATTTTGGTGACGTCGAAGACTACCGAGGGGGTGCAGGAGTGGTTGGCGTAGACCAGGTCGCTGTTGAGCTCGATATCCGTGTCCTTGGAGGTTTGCACAGAGGTGTAGGCGCGGGTGGAGGTGGTGGTTGAGCCTGAGATGGGGGCGAGGAGGCCGTTTGCTGGGACGGGTTTGAGGGAGATTAGTCTGGAAGTGTAGTCGCCTTCGCCGTGGACGACTTTCACGAGCGAGGATAGAGGCTGGGGTGTAGACATCGTGGGCGGTTGTAATGATTGGCTCGGTCTTCTGGAGAGTTGCTGTTTCTCTGGTGTGTAATCGTTTGTGATGGTACGGTGAGTTTAGATATATAGTCCTTTGAGAAGGAGGCAGAAGAATTGGGGCTTGAACTCCATATGGGTTCCAGTAGATCTCCGAGTCTTTCGATGGGCGATTGCCTGACAGCAGTGAAGTGTTCAAGGAAGAGGATCAAGGAAAAAATGAAGGCAAGAGAAGACTTGGTATAAGAAGAGATGGAGACCTCGTGTGGAGCCCTCTGCCTGCCTCGCTCGCCTCGGTACGCCGGAGCTTTCACTACTACTGTGGTCACGTTCGACCGTCATGATTGAGCGTCTGGAAGCAACTCAGCGCCAGTGAAGACAGTAGACCATTGGAAGGGCATCAAGGTAGTAGCAAGTCCGCGGGAATGTCAAGCGTCTTCATGGCGTGCTCGAGAGTAAGGAACTGAGGTGGCACGTGGGTGGGATGTTTGCACTTCAAAACATCCGACTGCGGAGAACGCGGACTGCGGAGCAAACCTTCAAGGTTAGATTGCTCGTTGGCGGCGACGAGCTCAGTCTAGAACCGAGGGAATTCCCGGTCTTTATAAACGCAGACGAGAGGAATTATAAACGTAGACGAGCTAGCGGCCTAAGGCTGTAACATTCGGTATGCCAGCCTCTAAAGCTACACTGGCGCTGCGTTGCGCGCGTAAGACATGTTCATCTCTCGAACGGCCGAGTAAGTCAAAAGGAAGGACTAGGTCTCTCTAAGTAACAAGTTGCGCGTGCAATGGTTTTGTCGCCTTCGTACATTCTTGGAGTGTCCTGTCCTGTCCTGTCCAGCTATCCTATCCTATCTAATTCCCACCCTTCTTTGCCAAAAGGTTGAGTGCAGAACCAGCAAGAATGAACCCACATTGATCCGGACTCAAGTTCGCTTTGACAGGCACTGCGAACTCATCACCTCCGCTCTTCTTCACTCTAAGACTAACATCCCCCTCCCCACCGTTCTGAAGGACTTCGTACAAGCCCTCTGTACTCACTTCGTCGCACCCACTCAACTTATCGTAATCGCTCTCGTTCGCGAAGGTCAAGGGGACTACACCCTGCTTCTTCAAATTCGTCTCATGGATTCTCGCGAAAGACTTCGCGACGATTACACGGCCGCCGAGGTAACGGGGCTGAAGAGCAGCGTGTTCGCGCGCAGAGCCCTCGCCGTAGTTGTGTTCTGCTACCACGATCCAAGGTTGGTTCTGGGATTTCCATTGGGCGGCTAGTTCGGGGATCGTGTGTTCGCTTCCATCAACATCCTTCACCGTGTTTACGGCACCTGTGTCGGCGGAGATGGCGCCTATGAGCGTGTTCTCTGAAATGTTGGGGAGGTGGCCTTTGTATTTTAGCCAAGGGCCCGCGGCGGAAATGGTGTCGGTCGTGCATTGCCCCTTTACTTTTACGAGGACTTTCATGCCTTGCAACTCCCCTTGCGGGAATGGTTCAAAAGGCTCCAGGACTGCGAGGCGGTCGGACTTAGGGTCGATGGCTATGCTCACGCTTGAGTCTGGGACTGGGGGTGTAGGCTGAAAGAGCGGGTTCCCTGCGGCGAAACCTGCGGATGGGAGATCTGTGCCTGAAGGGGGTGTGAAGTGGAATTTTGAGCCGTTGGAGAGGGGGATGGAGTCGGTCATGGGGTTGAAGTCTGTGCGGCCGGAGTAAGACATCGCCGTGACGAGCTCAGGGCTGGCGAGGAAGTTCATGGTCTTCCTATTCCCATCGTTTCGGCCTGGGAAGTTGCGGTTGTAGGACGTGAAGATCGCATTCGCTTCCGCTTTGCCGGATAGACCGTCCGTGCGGCTCCATTGACCGATACAAGGGCCGCAGGCGTTGGCGAGGACCATGCCGCCGGCGTCTTCGAAGGTGGACATTGTACCGTCGCGGTCGACGGTTGCGCGGATTTGCTCGGAGCCGGGAGTGATGAAGAAGTCGGCTTTGGGTTTTAAACCTGCTGCGGTTGCTTGGCGGACTAGGGATTCGCAGCGTGTCATGTCCTGGTAACTTGAATTCGTGCAGCTGCCTATTAGGCCTGCGCCGAAGGTCTCGGGCCACTCGTTCGCTTTGATTGCGTCCTTGAAGCTGGATAGAGGGGTACTGAGGTCGGGGGTGAAAGGGCCGTTGATGTGTGGTTCTAGTTCAGATAGATTGATGACAACTTCGTCGTCGTATTCGGCTCCGGTGTCTGCTGCCAGAAGGTTGTGCGGGCCTGGCGAGGCGGCTATGGCGGCAGCTTGCTCGGCTATGGAAGAGCGGTGGGTGGATTGAAGGTAAGGAATGTGGGCGTTGGGGGTGAAAGGAAATATGGAGGTAGTGGCGCCCATTTCTGCTCCCATGTTGCCTGTGTCGGAGTGTTAGCGAAATCACAAGGAGCTTGCCGGGGGGGGTGGTTATATGTACTCACATATTGTTGCCATGCCCGTACAGCTCAGACTCGCTACACCCGGACCTGTGTATTCGATTATGTAGCCGGTGCCTCCTCTGACCGTGAGCTTGCCTGCTAGAGCCAAGATGACATCTTTGGGACTCGTCCAGCCGCTCAGCGTGCCTTCTAGCCTCACGCTCCTTATCTTTGGCGCTTTCAGCTCCCAGGGCGCATCCACTAGCGCATCCACCGCATCCGCACCACCTACACCAATAGCTATGCACCCCAAGCCACCGGCGTTAGGCGTATGACTATCAGTCCCCAACATCATAAGCCCCGGCGCGGCATAATTCTCCAGAACAGCCTGATGAATGATGCCAGCTCCCGGCGGCCAAAACTCTATGCCATACTTCTTACTCGCGCTCTCCAAGAAATCATACACCTCCTTGTTCCCCTTCAGACTCCTCGGTAAGTCCGTATCAGCACCTTTCTCCCCAACAATCATGTGATCGCAGTGGATACTCGCTGGAACAGCTGTAGATGGGAGACCGCAGGACATGAACTGCAGAAGTGCCATTTGGGCTGAGGCATCTTGCATAGCGACGCGATCGGGCTTGAGCTTGAGAGTTGCGTTGCCGCGGATCGCAGAGCCATTTTGGGTGGATTGGAGGAGGGATTCGGCGGGGTTGTCGAGGTGGGAGAAGAGGATCTTCTCGGCGAGGGTTAGAGGACGATTGGGGAGGAGACGACGGACTTCATGCAGGCGTTTCAATAGTTTGGCGTAGGGTGGTGTCCGCGCTTCGACGTTGCTTGCTGCGGCCGAGACGGGCTCGGACGAGGCTGTCGCGAATGTTCGCCGGAGGGGTATAAGTTGGCGGAGGGTACTTGGGAGGGCCAGAAGTGTGCCGGAGGTTGGCGCAGCGGTTGTCCGTCTGGCTGCGAGCATTTTGACGGCCAATGGCTTGAATGGCCAGTACTGTAGAGAGAAGAGCTCGAACTGTTGCCAGCGACAACTTTTTCTCCTCGGTAACGAAGCCGATTTCGGCGGACGCTCATTGGCTTTGAAGTAGCATAGGCTAATGGACGACTCCGCAACATGCATAATCTTGTCCGCTCACCCCCGAGATTCACGCAAGCTCGATGCTCCCATTGACCTGCTTCCACCTCCCCTCCCTTTCACCTCCCCTCCCACCGCAACAATGCAGAAGGTCATCCAACGCACCGCCCGCGCCGAACGCGTCGCAGCCCGCAAACACGCCCGCCTGCAAGACCACCGCACCAAGGGCGAGTCCTGGGAGAAATTCCAAGGCCGCAACCGCCTGATCCGCGCCCACGGCGCCAATATCAAGAACGCCCGCATCGCTCGCCAAACCGACTGGGAGACTGGCTCTCTCGCCCCGAGAAGGGATGTCGGGGAGAATGCGGCAAAGTATGGCAGTATGCCGATGTATGATTTCAATCCGCCGGAGATGAATGAGAAAGACCGGCCGAAATGGTTTCCTGTCAGTGAAGGGGATAGGGTGGTGGTGGTGAGGGGAAGGGATAAGGGACGGATTGGGACGGTGCAGGATTTGAGGAAGGAGAATGCTAGTGTGAGGGTTAGTGGGGTGAATGTGGTTGATGTGCAAGTGCCCGAGTGGATGAATAGGGAGGACAATACTCAAGGGAATCTCACGGCTCTGCCGAGACCGGTACCGGTTGAGGATGTACGATTGATTTACGCCCTCCCCGACCCGGAGACTGGGGTGCCGAGGGATGTGGTTGTTGACCGCTTGCTGAGAGTAAACCACTCTTTCGACAAGAATAAGAAGGAATGGACGGATGGGGATCGCATTATCGCAGGCACGAATACGATCATCCCATGGCCCGAGAAGGCGGAGCCCCAGTACGAGGATCACGAAGACGATACCCTACGCATTACAGTTGAGGAACAAACTTTCCGGCCGTTCTTACTGCATCCGCCCATGCCGTTGAGTGTTATCGATGAGCTGAGGAATAAGTATAGTAAGTTCAGGACAAGACATGATTACGAGTACATCGAGAGGAAGGAGTTGGAAGACGCGAAAGTGGACAAGCGGAAGGAGTTGGTTAAGGGTATGCGGACGCCGTTGCAGGAACTTGCGGAGGTGAGGAAGGCTAAGAAGGCTGAGGAGGAGAGGGAGTTGAGTGAGGCGCAGTTGGCGAGGATTGGGGAGGTGATTGCTAGGGAGCAGGCGAAGGCTATGGGGAGTGTCAGGGGGATGGGGCAATAACCATGTGGTGCTGGCATTGGGGATGGATGGGTGTGAGGGTGTGTAAGATATGATATGATGCTTGTACAGACTTCTGATATCTACATCTATGGCACGCTTGGCGGAGGTCCGGTTCTGCTGCCCGCAGCGCGCAGCGCGAGGCCTGACCTTGTTCCCGGATCTTCATACTTACGGGGCCGTCTGGGCATCAATGGCTTCTTTGCTGCCGACAAGCCTTCTGTTTTGTCTCGAAGTAGAAACCGCAATGGCGGTCCTCTTGACCCGCTGTTCGTTTAGCAGCCGGAAACCCTGTTTCTCGTTCTCAAGGGTCTGTCTGCATGACCACAGCTGCCCTCACCATTGTCGTTGGCACATTTTGCTTGTCGGAGAAGTGCCACAGTTCGGCATCGCCGCATCCCCCTCTCCTCTCAGGACGTCCAGACCATATATGGCAGCCTCTAGTGACTTTACGTAGGCACACTAACCCATAACAGCCTTGCACACGAGATGAAAGGCATTACCATGCCATGTCTGACAATGGAGCTTGCTGTTTGTCTCTTTGGTCGCGAATGACACTGCTGCTCCTGTATCGGCCTCTGGGTATCTTGCAGCCGCGGAATCGCCAGGAGACTCTGACCAGTTCTCCAGACAACCTTGCGATGATTATGCAGCTATAAAGGTCACTCGGAGGTCAGGTTCGGATTGCGAGAACGGAGATTTGGAATTGGGATTTCGAAGTATAGCATCATTGATATCTTTTTCTCTCTCTATATTGTACACTATCACCCACTGCGCTAGTAGAGATCTCCATTCATCTTCATCTCTAGCTTATGTGGCCGCCGTGGTAAAGCCAGCTACCTGCTGCTGCGTCGCCTGTCGAGCAGCCCTATTTCGCCGAGCCTTCGCCGTCATACAAAAGTCAAGCATGAAGTCGAATAATATCTGTCTGGTATCGAACACCTGATCCTCCGCCCGGGAACCTGGGCCGAAACCTTTTCTAAACATACTCGCCCACAGGGCAAGCTCAGGGTCAAGGACACGCCCGTCCAGTTGCGCGGTCCGCACCATCTCGCCAAAGACATAGCCGCCGAAATCGTAGAAGTCTCTGGCTTGCTGGAGGAGGAAGCGGGAACGTGATGTTGGTGTTGGGGCTGTGCAGATCTCTGCTCGGCCCCAGTCACCGAGGACGACCTGCGGCCATAGCTCTTCGGCTGCGGGAGGTGCGAGGAAGATGTTGCCAGTGTGGATGTCGTTGTGGGAGATGTAGGGCCAGTTCGGGATTGGGGAGCTGTCGTAGTTGATTGAGGCGGAGGGTAGGCCGAAGAAGGTGTACATGAGGGCGTCTGTGATGCTCCAGGCGATGTGCCATATGCCTGGGGATGTTGATTTGTCCCTATGTCGGGTGGTGAACCTCGTGAGATCGCCGCCGCTGTAGAAGGGGGTTGTTAGCCATTGCACTGCACCCTCGAGCTGGAAGTCGATGAGGCGCAGGATTCGAGGATGCTTACCTCTTGCTTGCAGGTGGAGGAGGACGGAGATTTCGGCTTTGAGGTCTTGGGGTTCGATATCTCCGTACTCCTCTTCGTACTCTACTACTGGCTTGTAGTATTTCACCACGATGAGCGGGTGGTCTGTTGTCGGCTGCTGCTGCCCAGCGTCTGCCACATTGTTGATCGCCCTAGTCTCAGCGTCAGCTTTCTCTCGAGCGAGGTAGGCAATACCGAAGCATCCATCGCCGAGCTTCTGGAGCTCGTCGTGGGTTTGGCAAAAGTCTGTCCGCGAGGCATCCAGTGCGCTCGAGTTCATGTGTTGGGTCCGCTGCTGGTTGTTGAGTTGGTTTGCCATGTCTAGAGTTCTCCTGTGCCGGCACGGGGGAGAGAGTAGGTACGATGCAGCGGAGAAGATATGCTCAAGAGCCATCGAAGATATAAGCCCGCAACGCGGTTCCTGCACAATGGCATTGATAGGGCTCTTCTCCAGACAATGAGAGATAGGACAGACAAAGCGATCTGCTGTTGGTGAGGTTGTTTCGCTTTGTTGCTCGTGCTTAGCAGCTTCGATAGTGAACACGGGATTACAGAGCATGAGCATAGTAGCAAGTGGGTAAGTGTCGCGACGAGTGATAAGGAATCGAAACCGTATGTTCGTGCGCCCGTGATGGAAACTTGTTATTTACCCACTGACTTACCTAAGCCTTTCCTACATTAATGCTGGATCGATTACACACGGAGCTGGCAAGTGGCGAATGACTGAGTCCAGCTCAGCATCACTTACCTTGCTCGAAGCCACATCTACAAGCACGTCCATTGGCAGGGGCTGATAATGAGCCTCACACTCGCGGTCTGCGGCAGTGATTAGGTCTTTGAGTAGGCAGAAGATCTACACATTATTAGTAGGCCGACGTCCAAATCCAAAGTCCCTTGGGAGTGTCTTTAGTCGAGCAATCCAGTGCACGAGGAGATCAATCTCAATGAAGGGATCGTTCAAGAGATGAAGCAATGTCTCCAGCATCTCTCCAAGACGATTTATATCAACGATCCGAGCACGCAAGGTACCGTCGCTGTCGTCGTCGTCTGGATATGCGTAGTATGCGCATCCGAAGTCGGCAAGGACAGCATCCGGAAATCTGCCTGAGGATGGCCGCAAGAGTACGTTGCCCGCGTGAATGTCATTATGGCTGATAGCTGACCAGTCGGGCACCGGGTTGAGAGCGCCATTTGCTCCGATACCGAACTGCAGAAACAAGAGCCCCTCGGCAACTTGCGCAGCGATGTGCCAGATGAAGGACAGGGAGATGACATCCGAGTATATCTCAGCGAGCTCTTCCAGGCTACCACCAGTCACATACGGAGTCACAAGCCACTGCGGCCTGCCGGTGCCTTTTTCGAAGCTACCCAGATGCGGAATGATGCGTGGGTGAGATATGGTAAGTAGGTCCCTCATCATGTGGATCTCGAGCAAGAGGTCTGGGTTGTTTTCGATGTCTTCCGCGTAACGGGAGGATACAGAGGGAATCTTGATCGCGACGAGCTCGGCTCTCAATGCGTTATACAACTCCGTGCGGCTCATATTCCCAGACTGCGCCAGCAGTGCGTCAGCTTCATCCTTTCTTATGCCAAGGTAGACGAATCCATACGCACCCGCCCCTAAGGGCTCGTCCCGGATCTCGTAGTAATATTGGCGGAAATGTTGGCGTGAGGGATTCATTGCCATCTTCGATTTGCGTGATCTGTCCAGCAGATCGAAACAATGGAACAGGAGGCTTACTGGCTGCCATTGTGAGGGTCATGGGTCGCTATATGCCTCCGAGTGCGGCTTTGTTGTCACAATGGTCAAAGGAAGACATCTAAATTTAGCCGCTTTGTGGTGACTGGCCATTGCATTCAGGCTTGGCGGAGACGGCGGATCATGTGGAAAGAGCAGCAAGGGTTGGTGAAAGAAAAGGTGGCCGACCCGGGATCAGATATCCTAGATCGAAAGGGCGCCCACAGATAGGACAGCGGGCCTTACAGGAGCACGAAGGCATCACAGAGCTGTAGAGAGGGTGTCAGACTGTGTCCCAATATTTCTCGATCTTTTCCAGATCATTTGGGTCCAAGGGGCGATACCACAGCCTGTAGGGCTGCAGCAAGCTCGGAGAATCGGGGCGGCCATAACGTCTTTCGCCGGCTTTTGCAAGCGAATCAGATGGGTATGGCACCGGAACTCGCAGTGTTGCTTTCACGCTGGGGACCTGCCAATGTCCAGCAGCCACTTGACACCTTTGCGTGTGTCGTCTACGAACTCTTGGCTTCTTTGCAACTTCGGCCTGTAATGGAGAGTTTTATTAGTATGATGTCCTTCATACTAGCGTTGTGAGCCCTACCAGTTCGTCCAGAACATGTGTCCGAAACCGTCATACATATCAAGCCTCGTAGGGACCCCGTTTTCTTGTCTCAATATCCTCTCATACAGTAAGCCTTCATCTCGTAGTGGATCAAGCCCAGCGAGTTGGAAGTAAGCAGGTGGGAGCCCTTTGAGATTTGGATGCAGCAAGGGACTGAACAATGGGCTGCTGGTGTCTGGCTTCAGGTCTTGGTCCACTCGGCTGCTACCATCGTGCGACATCTTCAGTACTGGGTCGGATCTTGCCTCGGTGCGGCTCTTGTACTCCGCTTTCCAAACCTGAGGTACAGCGTTCTGAGCAAGAAGCGCTGGCACGCAAAGATACTGCCCTGTAAGCGGAGGTGACAGGCCTTCGTCCCGGCTGAGCTGGCTCATCACGGCTGCCAAGTTCCCACCTGCAGACGCTCCGCCGACAACGAAGCCAAGCTTGAGGTCGGCGGGCAGGACATCAGAGCTCGACAAGGCCGTATTTGCACACCATCGAATGACGTCTTGGCAGTCGTGCACTCCTGTCGGAAACGGGTGCTCTGGTGCCAGACGATAGTCTACGTTCACGCACACGGCTCCCAGGTCACGGCAGAACATCCGGCAGTTGAGATACTCGTCCGTTAGGTCACCCATGCTCCAGCCACCTTCATGCATCATCACCACCAATGGTGAGCCTGCCGAGGGCCGCTTCACGGGCTTGTATATCTTGATTGGAACTTGGTAGCCATCGCGTGCTGTAACTTGGTGGTCTGACTCCGTGACTTCGTCAGGTATCGGTCCTGGTATGGGATACAGATGTCGCAATGCGGCGAGGTGGTTGGCTCGGTTTCGGCGGATGTCAAAGGTTGTTGCATTTGGCTCGCCCGCCGTCAGATCTGGGAATGGTGCTTTCTCAATAGCCTGGATGAGGTACGGGTGTGGAGTTCCCATGCGCGAGATCTTTCTCCGAGCGTGCCATTTTGTGAAACAGAACGTGCAGCGGTGACTCAGACTTTGTTACCAGTAGACACCGGCTCATAGACACTGGGTGTAAGAAGGTGGAGGAGAAGGCGGAGATGCAGTTGGCTTTCGTCTGATGATGATCGGCTCAACTTCTTTCCCTTTCCGGCCATCCTACACGGTCGACAACAATAGCTTTCAACACAAGGCTAGGACTCGTTGAGAGGCCATACCATTGGCATGACGAGACGATGAGGCAGGCACTGAAAGAGAACACAAAACAACCAATCCGGGAGCGAAGTCAACATGCAGAGTGCATTCTACGACCTTGTGACCTCATGAATGCAAGGTATATCGACACAATCTTTCCCTGTCATGTCAAAGCGTCAAATTGGGAGTCGAGAATTGCGACTACCTTACGCTGAAAACGCTGACATCACCCACTCTTCTTTGGGGGCCATTCTTTACTTAGCAGCGCAAATTCTTCGAACGAGATGCCCGGCAAAATGTTTTCGTCAACCTCCACCCTGTCGCTGGCTGCTGTTCTCAAAGCAACAAGATCCGGCGGCATTGCAACCTCGCTATAGCCTTTTATGAGACGCCGCCAATAGCAAGCCTCTGCTGCAGGCGTCAAGTATCTCTCCCTGAAAGTAGCGACGGCGTTGTCAACCATGCTTTGAGCTTCCGTCGTATGATCCAAATAATGATGCACCTTGTCCTCCAAGTCCGACCAGTCTCTCGCCATGTGCACATAGTTCTGCTCTGCACCCTTGGGGACGAGCAGGTGGTAGTAATGGTTAGTCCAATCCATCTCATGTACAATAGGTACAGAGTCGCAGTTGAGCAAGTACTTGAGGCGGCCAGACCAGCTGCGCCCCTCGGTGTGGATCACAAAAGCATATCGGCAAAGATCCTCTAGGGGCATGTAGTTGGTCTTATTCTCCCAGATCGTCTCCTTGACGTCGGCCCAGTTTTTGTTCTCAGACACTTGCATCAACGTCCCACGGACGGCCTCGTTGGTCCAGACAACGCCACGCCAGACGGCTCGCGGTATCTTGTCGAGCAGGTACGAGTCGTATCGTTTGGCGCGCAGTTGCGCTTCATAGAACGAACCTGTCGTCTTTGGGCCCGACCAGAAGTTGAAGTCCGGCATCATCCACAGTCGATCCTGATCTCGATCGATGATACGTCGTGTAAAAGACCAGATAGCATGCGTGTCGTCTCCGTTCGGAAGCAGCGACATATCATCGACGACTGCAGCAAATTCGATAGAAGGCAATACCTCGCCGGCGATCTTGGCGCCCAACACTGCGGTACGAAGCTGATGTATCGTCGCCAGCGTACGAGGCCGATAGTAGTCACCCATTGCGTTCTTCGTCTCCAGTATGCGAATAGAGTTGTTGTGAATAAGGATCCTGAATGCCGCATCTCGCCGCCATCCAACGGAGGCGTCCTGCGTGGTAATGCGATGCCCTCTGTCGTTCCATAACTTCACCGACCGATCGATCTCTTTGTATAGTTTTGGGAAAGCGGTGCTGCATTGCGATGAAGTGAGTGCAATGTTATTGGCATCGCGCGCATAGATGAACTGCCAATCAACGTTGTCTTTCAACGAGGCTGGCGCTTCCGCGGGCTGCCAACTAGGGGCGATAAGGCGCGGGGCTGTGGTTGAAGAGGACCGCCAGAAATAAAGGTTCTGAACGACGAGAAGTATCAACAGAAGGCCACATAAAGCATCTAGTCGAGTCGACATTAGACTGAATCGTGAGTATGATGTTGTATGGTTGTGTAAATGTAAAGAAACAAGGTCAAACGCTTGAAGGCCTGGAACGGCACAGCAAACAGGTAGAGTTCAGCGGAGGAAGCAATCAGGATCCGCCTCGCGGTCATACTGCGCCGGGTACAACGACACCACACACTGCCGCTGTCTTGGCACCGAGATTATACACGAGCCGCAGCAAAAGCAAAGAGGAATCGGCGCATCGAAGCGACAACCGTCTGTGAGTTGGTGGCGTTATCTCGTCTCCTTTGAGCGAGTGATGCGCAACCCTCCAACAACATGTTGGCAATAAAAGTCCACTTTAATTCGCTTGATTCGTCGCCTTACCGTGTCGCTCTGGCGTACCAGCTGTGCCTAGTTCTGGCGAGGCTGAGCGGTAGCTGTGCATACAGTGTGCTCCCCGCGAGTACAGCTACCTGCTCTGCCATACAATGCTGATGGCCGTGTCATGGCCTTCCCCGCTGTTGGTGTAGACTGTGTTCTGCGTACTTCCCGTCGGGACACCCGCCGCATAGAAGATCTCCATGCCGTCGTATACAAATGTTGTGCCGTCTGCCTGGAACGTCGTAGTCGGGTTCCCGCTCGCACAGCTCAAAGTCCCATTGACGGTGATCTCGCAATTACCTTTCGACGAGTACATTGTGAACTCGCTGCCATCCCCTTTCGAATATGCGGCGTGGTAGGTGGCACATGTGCCAGTGGTGTACCAAGTGCCGGCGCTGATGAGACAGCCGTGCTGCACGCCGTCGGAGGTGTAGACATTGAGGTAGCCGGTACCATTAAACGGTGGGCCAGTGGGCACCGGAGTCGACGAAGCCGTTGCAGTGGCCGTGGATGTAACCGTCGACGAGACCTTTGGCAAGTACTGTATGCCCGTAGCTGGGCACGAAGAAGCACTGCCGATGTTGTCGGCAGGTACGAACGTCCCCTCTTGCAGCGAACCACGGACATTGAAGTAATACCATATCTCATCGAGCCTGCTGCCGGAGCAGCCCAAGTAGACTTCGTGACCTCCGCGGTGCTTACTGAGCGCTTCTTGAATGTCGGAAGCGCTGTAAGTCTGGGCGGTACTGGGTAAGATGCCACTTTCAGCTAGCCATTGGTAGGAAGGAAGGGACTGGAACAGGCCAACCGTGCGGTTGAAGAATTGAGGCACTTCCTCTGTAGGCGTGTAGGATTGGTAGCAAGTGGGCCGGAGAGTACTGATACAGGTGCCATGCTTGGCCCACTCGTGCTCCTGCGCTACAAGTCAGCCTATGGTGTCTCGCCAACCGGTCTTTACAGCGATCATACCCAGAAGCTCTCCGGGCTGCCTGAGTTCGACTGCCAGTATGCCTCCATGTACGCCAGCAGGTCGTCGGCGCCAAAAGACTGTAAGATTTGTGTGATGTTTGTATACGCCCTCGTGTCGTCGCAATTGCTGTCATAGCTCCCGTCACAATTGTCCGGCCAGAGGCCATGGATCGTCCAGCTATTGTTTGGTCCTGTGACAGGATTTGTATCCCAGAATTGCGTTTGCAGCAGCGAGCCGCCCGGTGCATTGAAACCTGCCGAATGAGCGATGCTACTTCGTGAGCGAGAGTACATCATGGCTTACAGCAGGTGTCCTGTGCGGTTGTGTTATGGCAACTCAACTGGGCATTGTTGGAGTGAGGATTCGGGCACTTTACGCCGGAGCCGCCGTCATGGCACGGTGGAAGGGGGCTTTTGAGCCCGACGAGGCCGGCAGCAGTCGTGGCGACCGCACCTACGAGGCATTGAAGGGTCGGCATACTGGGAAAAAGCAGTAGTGCGTTTCTTCAAGTGTTGATTGAGGGAAATTGGGAGCGAACGGGATGGGGTGGAAGAGTATATATGTACGCTCCAGCACGATGGCAAGAAACGGGAGCCCCGAAAGAGATGCGACTTTTTCCTGCTTTCTCTGGATGTCGTACTCACTTGCGATACAAGACCTGCAGTAGCAATGCTACCAAAGCAACCTGGAATCCTTGGCAGAGGTTGCCAAGCGGATAAAAAATCGGAACGGTAGCTGCACACACGATCGCCACCCATCTTAGCGGATCTGCTCATACATTAGCTGAAGGCAAGTAAATGCTAATGCCGATTAAAGCAGGTACATATGCAAGCAGATGGGTTTCTGTCGCCCGCCGAGCGATGAGGCCGTCCTCGTGGGGGCACTGGGGTCCATGATTGGGCGGTCCAGACGATTGACGCCGCAGAAGAGCTGTTTCAACGGCACAGAGAACGTAGACAGCAGCGAGCGTCTTGGCTAAAAGGATTTGCAAGGCCTTGAACACGCTTTGCACCGTGCCAGGAGGTAGGAGCGGGTTCAAAGAAGTGAGATATCTTGAGATGCCCAGGCTCACCCAAAAACCCACCATCGCGGGCCGTCCCGTCTGGTCGCGTTGACGGGAGTACGCGTCGACGTGTCGTCCTAGGTATTCCCTTCCATGTTCCTCAACACTACATCACATTTGACCTCTTCCAAAGAACCCATACTTGCCCTGCAGGAAAGACACTTGGATTATGGAAGTCCACAGTGATGATTCGTCATTGGAACGGCCGAATAGCCAGGATTCGAGAACGGTAGTTCGCTTACTAGGGACCAGGGAAGCACTCGATGTACCGTTAATACTATCTCGTTGTACTGGCCGCTATCACTTGTGGGCCCTCATCGGCGACGATTCAGAAAATCAGACTGTCGTTCCGCGATGCCTGCTTGCACTATCTGCTGTTGTCTCGCCACCCCTACCTGTTGTGCGGATTGCATTCTGATAGCATGGCCAGCCTAATGCCGACGACTACATTCTATCAT
Organism: Neocatenulostroma microsporum; assembly: GCA_022814695.1. Classification (NCBI taxonomy): domain Eukaryota; kingdom Fungi; phylum Ascomycota; class Dothideomycetes; order Mycosphaerellales; family Teratosphaeriaceae; genus Neocatenulostroma; species Neocatenulostroma microsporum. The sequence continues at coordinate 17,475 of JAKLLW010001183.1, forward strand.
CGAAGGTACACCTCATTGCTGACATGCGAATCATATAGATTTTGAGTACCGCGGTCTTTCTGAGGTGTCAACAGCTTGCCTAGAACCAGAATTCCAGTGCCTTGCCTTGGACCGCAAATGAGGCTCCTAGTGGAAACGCAGGCTTGGGAACAAGAGACCAATACTTTCAAGGACGACTCCCGCCCTTGCGGCTTCTAATATGCGCCAGGCGCAGATCAATCGCCTGGCTGGAATGCACAGCGGTAGCCTTAGCCGCATAGCCGCATTCTTCCTCTCCGCTTGGCACAACCACGGACGGTGTC